>PVKS010017292.1:30123-42407 GCA_004027875.1 Aplodontia rufa
AAATTAAAAAAAAAAAAGAATGAAAACCAACAAAACCAACACAGGGACACTTTACATTAGAAATATAATCATTCAAAACAGAATCAACTCCAACTCAAATACTAAAAGTAAATCAAAATGGCTGGAAATAAAAATGATCTCTCAGAAATATCATTGAATATAAATGTTATTTAAATATGTTTAAATATAAATGTTATATTTAAATATATTTATATAACATTATATTTAAAAGTTATATAAATATAAATTCCTCAATCAAAAGGCATAGGTTGGCAAATTGGATTAATAAATAAGACCCAATAATATGCTGCCTGTAGGAGATACACCTCACAGGCCAAGACTTACATAAGCTGAAGGTGAAGGGATGGGAAAAAATGTCTCAGGCCCATACCTCCCATAAACAAGCTGGTATTGAAATTCTCATATCAGATAAGGTAGACTTCAAGTCAAAATTAATCAGAATAGACAAAGAAGGCCATTTCATACAACTCAAGATAAAGATACCACAAGAGGATATAGCCATCATAAGTACATATCTAACAGATATTATTAGAATATTTCACCCATCAACATCTGAATATATTTTCATCTCAGTGGCACATGGAATATTCTCTAAAATTGATCATATTCTGGGGCACAAAGCAAATATTAGCAAGCTCATAAAAACAGAGAAAATACTCTGCATCTTTTCAGATCTTCATGAAATGAAACTAGAAATTAAGGATAAGATAAAAAATAGAAAGCACTCTAGGACCTTGAGATTAAATAGTGCACTCTTTTTTTAATTTAATTTTTTTTATTATTAGAAGTATATAGAGATACAATTGAGGGGGAAACATTATCAAACATTCAAGAACCAATGTATATATACTTTGTTATCCAGGGGTAATGCCAAAACATGGATGACCACCTTGGGTTTCATCTGCTGCAGTTTCCCCCAGTAGAACTCATGCGTTAAATGGGTATCTCGTGGGGGAATGACATTGGCTTCTGGGATGGTTCCCCCATATTCCCACTCTCCAGTCTCCTATGAGTTCTTCATACACCCTCCCCCTTCCCATCCCCCTCCCTATGCTTCCAAGTGTCCTAGGGAGTCATCCCCCTATTGCTCTGAGAATCATTCAATTTCAAGTATTGTTAGGTTAGCCGTCTACCCTACTGCTTCCCCATATATTCTGGCATCCACAGATGAGAGAAACCATTTGGCCCTTGAGTCTGAGATTGGGATACTTCACTAAGCATAATTCTTTTCATCTCCATCCACTTGATATCAAAAGCTATAATATCATCTTCTCTAATGGCCAAGTAGTATTCCATTGTATATATGTACCAAAGTTTTTGTATCCACTCGTCGAGTGAGGGGCATCTGGGTTGGTTCCATAGTCTAGCTGTAGTAAATTGAGCTGCTATAAACATTGAGTAAGCCACATCAAAGAGTTAAATAGTGCACTCTTGAATGGAAAACAGAAGAAATCAGGGGAGAAATTTTTAAAAATACCTGGAGATAAATGAGAACAGTGATACAATATATCAAATTGCATAGGACAGTATGAAGGCAGTTGTAAAAGGAAAGATCATAGCATTAATCATAGCATTAAAATAATAGAAAGAAACAAAATCAATAACCTAACACTTCATCTCAAGACCCTGGAGAAAGAAGAATAATCCAACACCAAAATCAGTAGAAAACAAATAATTAAAATCAAATCTGAAATCAAAGAAATTGAAATTAAAAGAAAAATACCAAAAAATCAATGAAATAAAAAGTTGGTTTTAAAAAAAAAACAAAGAAAATTAATAAAATATTAGCCACATTCACAAAGGAAAAAAGAATAATCTCATATTATTAAAAACTGTAATGGAAAAGGAAACATCACAATAAGACTTCTGAAATCCAAAGGATCATCAGAAGGTATTTTGAAAATTGGTATTCGAATAAGCTAGAAAATCTTGAGGATATAGATGAATTCCTGGAGAAATATGTACCACTCAATTTGAACCAGGAGGAAACAGAAAACTTAAACAGATCAAATTCTACGAACGAAGCAGCCATCAAAAACCTTCCAACAAAGAAAAGTCCAGGACTAGATGGATTCTCAGCTGAGTTCTACAAGGCCTTTAAAGAATAACTAATGCCAATCCTCCTTAAATTATCCCACGAAACAGAAATAAAGGAACTCTAAAAACCAAACTCTATGAATCCAGTATCACCCTGATACCAAAGCCTGACAGAGACAAATCAAGAAAAGAAAATTTATGATCAATATCCTTTTTGAACACAGATACAAATATTCTTAATTAAATACTAGCAAACAGCATGCAAAAACATATTAAAAAGATAGTACACCATGATCAAGTGGGATTTATCCCATGGATGCAGGTTCAGTTCAATATTTGGAAGTCAATAAAAGTAATTCACCATGTAAACAGATTTAAAAATAAGAATCACATGGTTATTTCAAGAGATGCAGAAAAATCAGTTTTTAAGGTACAACACTTATTCATGTTTAAAACACTAGAAAAGATAAGAAGAGAAGCAACTTACTTCAACGTAATAAATGCCAATTATGACAAGCCTAAGGCCAACATTATTCTGAATGGAGAAAAATTGAAAGCATTTCCTGTGAAAGCAGGAAATGGGCAAAGATGCCCACTTTCAACATATTTCTTGAAACTCTGGCCAGAGCAGATGGGCAAGAGAAGGAAATAAAAGGGATGCAAATAGGCAAAGAAGAGCTCAGATTATACTCTGTTTGCTGATGACATGATAATATATTTTGAAGATACAAAAAACTCCAGCAGAAGATATCTAGAAGTCATAAATGATTTCAACAAGGTAGCAGGATACAAATTCAACATTCACAAATTAATGCATTCCTTTATTCCAATGATGAAGCTACTAAGAAAGAAATTAGGAAAATTATTCCATACACAATAGCTTAAAAAATAAAATACTTGGTACTCAATCTAATAAAAGAGATGAAAGACCTCTATAATGAAAACTATACAACACTAAAGAGAGAAATTAAAGAAGACCTTAAAAGATGGAAAGTACTCCCATGTTCTTGGATAGGAAGAATTAACATAATCAAAATGGCTATATTACTAAAGTGCTAAACAGATTCAGTGCAATACCCATCCAAATTCTAATGACCTTTTTCATAGAGTTAGGAAAAGCTGTCATGAAATTCATTTGGAAAATTAAAAGACCCAGAACAGCCAAAGAAATCATTAGTAAGAAAAGAGAAGCTGTAAGAATCACAATACCAGACTTCAAATTATACTACAGAGCTATAATAAGAAAAACAGCATGGTACTGGTACAAAAATAGACTTGAAGATCAACAGACTAGAATAGAAGACGCAGCAATAAACTCACATAACCATTACCTCATACTTGACAAAGGAGCCAAAAAAAAAAAAAAAAAAAGAGAAAGTCTCTAACCAATGGTGCTGGGAAAACTGGAAATCCATATGTAATAAAATGAATCTCAATCTCTATCTCTCACCCTGCACAAAATTTAACTCAAAGTAGAACAAAGACCTAGGAATTATATCAGAAAACCTGCATCTACTAGTAGAAAGGGTAGGCTCAACACCCAACACATTGGCTCAGGAATTGACATCCTAAACAGGAGCCCCATTTATGCAGATAGTAAAAGGAAAGATGAATAAATGGCATGACACCAAATTAAAAAGCTTCTTCACAGCACAGGAACACTTAAAATTGTGAGGAGAGAATTTTTAGAATAGGAAAAATTCTTTGCCCCCTGCATCTCAGACAGGGCATTATGATCCATGATATACAAAGAATTTTTAAAAACCTTAAGATCAAAAAAACACATGCCCCAACTGATAAATGGGCAAAATAACTATACAGACACTTCTGAAATGAAGAAATAAAAATGTCAACAAACATGAAAAAATGGTCAATAAATTATGCTGAGATTTCACCTCATTCCCCTTAGAATGGCAATAACCAAGAATATGAACAACAAACATTGGTGGGAATGTGTGGGGAAAGGGTACATTGTTGGTGGAACTGCAAGCTGTTACAATCACTTCAGAAAGCAGTCTTGAGATTCCTTAAAAATTGGGACTGGATCCACCATTTGACACAGCTATCCCACTCCTTGGTATATATAAAAAGTACCTAAAAGCAGCATACTACACGGATGCAGACACATCATCATTGATAGCAGTGCAATTCACAGCAGATAAGCTACAGAATGAACCAAGGCACTGTGCAATTGATGAATGAATAAAGAAATTATGTCATATACACATAGACTATCACTAAGCTATAAAAATGAATGACATTATGTCATTTGATGGCAAATGGATGAAACTGGGAGATATCATGCTAAGTTAAATAAGCCAGTCTGAAAAAATCTAAAGGTCAAATGTCCCCTCTCATAAGTGGAAGCTAATCCCAAACAAGGAAAAGAGCAGAGATGTAGTCAAAGAAGGAAAAGGAGGAAGGAGAAATGAAATGGGGAATACTGATGGAAAGAATCACACTTAACTTGCTAATGTCCAAATATGAACATCACATAGTGAATCTCATCAATATATAATTCAATGACTCATTATAAGAGGGATTAAAAGCCAGTTAGTAAATAACAGAAACACCAGTAGAGGGGAGAGAAAGGAGAAGGTGTGGAGGGAAACTGGGGACCGAATTTGAATAAGCTATACTGTATGCTTTTACAAAAATGTAAATGTTTAATTCTATTGGCAAAGTTATCTGTAAAGAAAAAAAGGATGATAGGAAGGAAGGTAAAGGGGAAATGTTGTAACTGAGTTAACACCAGGTACACTCCATAGATTTATGTCATTGTATATACTGTTGTCATGTATATAAAAAAGTTCTTCATAGATATAAGAAGTCTGTCACTATAATTGTGTGTATTAGGAAGAATATATGACCCCAAAAAAGAGGCAAGTGACCAGGGGAGGGGAGGAAGAAGGTGGGGGGAGTATTGGAGGGGGAGATATTGAACAAATTGTATTGCTGTATTATGTGCATCTGTGAATATGTGACAACACATCCCATCATTATGTACAGCTATAAAAAACCAAGAAATATTAAAATAATTATCCATCACATATTAAATATTCAATCAATATTAGTACTAAAGTTAGTAATATAAATCACGTTTAATGTTAGTATTGCTTGTTCACCACTTGACTTACTTCACTCTGCATGGAAGAATGTTCAACAGATTCTTCCTAATTTCTGATTGACCATGCAGAATTTTAAGTACTTTCTGACTTTTGTCTTTGACTACAGGCATGTTAAAGAAAGGCTCCTTCTGAGCCATCACACCAAATGGATTCTGTGTACACGTAGACAGCATGGTCCTTTATACATATTTAATTCTTTCATATTAAGAAAATGGATGTTGAAATCTGCAAGAGATCTAAAAGAGTAATGTGCATGAAAACCTTTACTATGATACCTAAGTATAATTCAGCAACTTGACTATTCTATGAAATTTCTGAAAGATTTTGCTTTTAATATTTTCATTGTTTTATTCCAGTACACATTAAAAAGAGTGAAGGAAGAAATAAAAAGTTAAAAATGTTGGCTCAACAAAGAGTGAGTATATCTTCATAATCATCATCCAGAGAAAAAATTAAACTATTATTGGAATCTGAGAACTCCTTCCTCTTTCCCCTTCCAAATTTCCATTTTTCCTCACTCTAATAGTGATCAGTGCACTTATCTTCTAACATCGTGCATTTGTTTTCCTACCTTTTAAATACATATACATGAAATAACAGTATTAGTAGATTAATGCTTTGCTTTCTTCACTTTACTATATATTGCGACTCATTCATGTTGTGTGTAGCCATAATAAAATTATTTTCATTGTTACATTGAATTTTTTGTATGCATCTACCATGTTTATCCTATGCTTGAAAGAATATTTTGGTTTTAGGTTTGACAACTATGAGTAATTATGCTATATACATTTATATGTGTATCTCTGTGACATTTACATATATAATTTTGGGGAATATATCTAGGATGAATTGCTAAATTGCTGCAGTGATTATAAACCCTGTGATAGTCAGTCTTGTCTGGATTAAGACACACCTAGAAAATTAATAAAGCACATTTGTCAATGTGCTTGTGAGGGCAATTCCAAAGATGACTGACCTATGGTCAATGAACTGAGGCAGAAGACCAACCCTGAACATGAGTACCACCATCCAATAGACTGGAAGCCTGGGTGCCACAGAAAGAAGGAAGAAAGGAGGAAGAACACAGTGCATGCAAACTCAGTTCTTCAGCAGGTACGTGTTATGCTGCTTCCCTCATCTCAGGACACCAGATTCCAAATTTTTCAATCTTTGAGTAAGCTTTTCACACCAACTGAGTAAGCGTCACACCAGTGACCCTTCTGGGAACTTCCAGGCCTTTATCCTCAGACTGGAGCTCTTTCTTGGGTTGCTTTTGTTCTGAGGATTCTGGCTTCCTGAATTGAGCAGCTTCTGCCTTCCCTGGTTCTTCAGAAGTCATTGTGGTGCTATCCAGACTCTGATCAAATAAACTACATAATAAATCTCCTTCTATAATTACTTGTAGATAGAAAATAGGTACCTAGACAGATAGATGAATGCATAGATATGTTTATACAAATAGAAGTATGATTTATGGGCTTTGTCCCTCTATATAACCACAAATAATACACAAATGTTGAATTTTATAAGCAATTTTTTAAAAATTTACTTGCTATTTGAATTTCCCCTTTACCAAAAATTCATCTTTGCCAAACTGGTACTAAGTTTTTTGTTGTTATTTAATTCTATTAAGCTAGCAGTGTAAATATTTTGAATATAATATGTAACTTTTAATGGTATCTTTTAATAGAGTTCTTGGTCAACTGGATATGAGGAAAATTCCCTTATAGACACTTAACTTTTATTCTATTATATCTTAAAATTTTCTTACTTACTTGTAGGTGAAATTTACATAATCCACATTGAAACTATTCACTAATTTTATATATTTAATGTTATTTTTGTTCTTTGTGATTATGGACATTATTAATTTTTTCATAGTCAATTTTAATCTTTTTTTTTCTTTATGGTTAATACTCTATTCTGTCTAAAATTCTTGCCTTTCTCAAGTTCATGAATTTATTCTCCTTTAATAACTTGATAGAATTTTTGTTGTTTGCTTTATACATGTTTAGTTCTATAATGCATGTGGAATGGAAATTTATACCTTATGTTAGGTGTAAAAACGTCACTTCTTTTCATTGGGGTATACAAATGAACAGGAATATTTACTGACCAGGAGATCATTTCTCCAATGCTCTGTATTGTGCAGCAAAGGTTGGTTAACCTTCCCCATTAAGGCCAGATGGAAAATATATTGAAGTAGGAAAGTAGCTATAGATTATTTGTAGACAAAGAGATCTACCCCACACCAATAGAACTTTATTTGCAAAAACAGGCAGGAGACCAGATTCAGCCCACACACTACAGTTTCTTACTCCAGCTATGTTGCATGGTGATTTTCTTTACAAATTATCTAATTTCTTCTGTTGCTCTGATAACTGTTGTAACAATTGTTTTTTCTTAGATACTGCAGCTCTTTAGTAGATGTTGACTTACAGTAGTGAAATATTCCAGATCATAATTGGTTTTCCAAGATTACTGTACTTATTCTTGATTGAAATATCATTCAGCTATAGATTAATTGCAGAGAAGAGGCATTGTCTTAAAATTGATTTAATTTTCCTATCTCCATTTATTTATTTTGTGCTTAATTTCTTTCCTCAAATTATTATAAAGTCATCAGGAAGTTGGTTGAATATGACTCTTCAGCATTTGCTCCCCACAGGAAAGTCAATTCAAATAACTATCCAGGCACAAAAATACCTCTTCAGAGCCAAAGAAACAATCATCACAGTGAAGAGACATTCCACAGAATGGGAGAAACTATTTGCAAAATATATATTTGATAAGGATTGACAAGTATATGAGAAACTCAACTGAATAGAAGGCTCACAAAAATGATTAAAAGATCTTAACAGAAATATCTCAAAATTTGAAATATAAATGGGCAACAGATGTCTGAGAAAATGCTCAACATCATTAATCATCAGGGAAATATAAATTAAAATGCCAAGGACATATCACTTCATACTAGTTAGAGTGGGTATTATCAAAACAACGACAGATAAATGTTGGATAGGATGTGGAGGAAAGGAAAGCATTTTATACTGTGAGTAAAATTGCAAATCAATATGGCCCATAATGGAAGATGGTTTGGAATTTTCTCAAAATATTAAAAATAGAACACCATACTGACTATCGGGAAAATAATGGTCAAAGGAAACAATTTCAGTTTTACAAAAGGAAAATACTCAGGAGATGTTTAATACACCAAGATTATTATAATTCATGACATTTTAGTGTTTACCTGAAAACTGCTAAGTATAGATTTTAGGAGTTCTCGCCACATAAAAATAGGGACATTTGTTAATTAGCTCAATTTGGCCATTCTACATTTTGTATATATTTCAAAACATTTTGCATATGATAAATATATGCACTTTTTATTCATCAAATAAAATATATTCTGAAGAAAGAAAAATATATTTGCTTTGTAGACATCTTATAGATTTTTAGATGCATCTATATATTTGAGGACTTTGATCTTATGGAATGTTACTATATTTTATTTCCCGTTTTCTGTTGTTGGAATAAAAAAGTAATATTATGTTTTGTATATTATCCTTTAATCCCACCACTTTTCACTTAAAAAATTTACTAGCTTCACTGTAAAACCTTTAGGGTTTTCTATACACTAAGTGATCAAAAAAGACTTAAATATTATTCTTTTATTTATTTATTTTTTGGCACTGGAAATTGAACCCAGGGGTCATTACCCCTGAGCCACATCCCCTTCCATTTTTTTTTTTTAAATTTTGAGACAAGGTCTCATTAAGTTTCTTAGGAAATTGCTAAAGTGCAGATGCTGGCTTTGAACTTGTGATTATCCTGCTTCAGCCTTTTGAGTTGCCTATATTACAGGCATGCAATACGGCACCTGGCTCTTTTCATTATAATGTGAATCTCTCTGAGTTTTCTTCTTTGTGGATTCACTTGCAAGTTGCTCTTGCACACTGCTGAATAAAAATGGTGACCCCCTATCTCCAATTTGTCTTATTGTTTTAGATTATGTACCATGTTTGTTGAATAATTTTGAAGATAAACTCAGATTATGAAATTTTTCTCATGATCTGTTCTTTATAACTGGTTATTTTACATTTGAGTTTTATCAAATATTTTATATAGATTTAAAATTACTGTGAGTTTTCTCTTTTGTTCAAATTGTGAGTTACATTAATTTATGCTGAAATATGTCTTTAAGAATAAAACCGCCTGGTAAGGTATGCTTACATATTGTTGGATCTTATTTACTAATGTCTTGTGGAGGGTATGCCTCTATATTCAGATTATTTGAATCTGGGATGTAGACCCAGGAGCGGTAGTATATTCCTACTTAGCCATTTCCTAAAATTAATGTTTCAGATTCCCTATAGAATATCTGGAGTGCTTACAAAATGCCACCTTGTTTTTCAAGTTCAAAAGTTAAGAAGTTAGGGAGGGTGAAAAAGAAGCAATAAAATACATCATATTTAATGAAGGAGAAGAAGTGCCCATCTGGTGCACCCCATGCCCAAATAGCCTAAATGAGGTTTGTGTAACAGGTAATGAGGACAGCAGTCAGAAATTGTTTTAGTCCATTTTTGAACTCTTTTCAAAATTGAACAATACCTCCTGTCTATGCTCTTTCACCTTCCACTATTAGCCCATTGTTCAATGGCTTTTGTTATGAAAGAAATACCATAGTAAGGCACCAAATGATCTACAGTGTGAAAATTCAATAAGTTTCAGGGATCAGAGGAGTATGACTGCAGTCAGCTGATTAGATAACAAAAAAGAAAAGAATCTGCATTGTAAAGGCAGCAGAGATTGTCCTGAATAGAGGTAAAAGATTGTGGTAGTCAAACTACAAAGGAGTGAAAGGGGATAATTGCTATGAAATATGTATGTCACCTTTCACTGCACTTGGCCAACTTTGGCTGGAGACAAAATCTAATATGCAGTTTTAACTTTTGCATCAGAATCCCACAGTCTCTTTCTCTGATGGAAGTGCCACCCTGTCTGATACAACGATAGTATTAGGATGAGAAAGCCTTAATCTCAGCAGTCTATTTATCAGAAACGTGGTTGCATTTAGTCTCAGAAAATTGCCCCTAATGTAGGCATGAGTGTTATGGACAGTTGATTAAGGTAGCAATGATCTCTTTCCACAGCTTGTGATTCCTAAGAAGTGAATGCTAATTTTCCAACCTACAGTTTCCCTGATGGCAGCATAACATGCATAAATTGTACTAAGAATCAATTTCTAAAAGTATGCTATGGGCTGGAGCTGTGGCTCGATGGTAGCACACTTTCTTGGCATGCACAAGGACCTGGGTTCAAACCACAGCATTGCATGCCCAATTAAGTGTTGGAAAAACCAGAATCAATTAAAAAATAAATAAAATTGATTCTCTCTTTCTCTAAAGAAAAAGTTTATAAATAAATAAATGTATGCTAAATATGCTATTGTTATTGACCAGAGTTAACATGATGATTACAGACTTAAATTTGCAGTCAGAGCAGTGAAGCCAACTCAGTGTTTGTTTCTGAGGCATGAAAGTCGACCACTCATAGGCAGTAAAGATAAGGTCCTCAGAGAAAGTGAAGAGAGAAGAAGACTATATACCACCCTATAAGGAGACTTTAGGGTCATGAAAACATTCTGTTGCACCCCTGACAGCTATAACTAATCATAATGGCCCTTTCTCAGTTACCCCTACCTGCACTCTTAGCAATGGCCAACCACAGTCTATCCCTACCTGAGCGCTTCCTTTCCCCTACATAGGTTCCAAACCATAAGGTTGGATCAGTCTTCTTAATCATGTAAATAAGTGATTAAATTTATGCAGTTCTATTTGGTTCATTAAACTCAGAGCTTCAAGAACTTAATTGGGCCATGTTCGCATCCCTCATTTACATAGTCCCTACCAATCACCTATGCTAGTCCAGCAGATATGCTTTTAAAAACCCCCAGGCAAAGACCAGCGGGTGACACTTGCCCTTGAGAGTTCTTCCTTACTGCTGGAGATTTTCTGTGCTTTAAGTAAATCTTACACTCTCCTCTCCTCTTGTCCATAGATCTCATTCTTTGAAATGTAAGACAAAGAACCAATTAACATCTCCATTTGTCCTTTGAAAACAGACTCTGAGAAGAGAAAGCAGAACTCCTTTGTCTATTACTTACCACACCATGGATCTCAAACCAGCTCCCAATATGTAACAAAGATATGTCACAATTTCGTGCTTTTTTTACTTAGAGTTAAAAATAATAAAGTGACGTCCGATCGGCACGTACTGATCACAGTAATTTCCATCACTTCCTAGCCTCTCTATGTTAACTTAATTCTTGCAAGAACTGCTGCTTCAAATCCTTGAACTGAGTCCTCAGGATATTGCAAGTCTTTTGTCTGTCAGTGTCCAATCCTCATTGACAAAGTTAATGCTGTGAATGATGTGAGATTTTCACCCATTCTCAAACTACCTATTTTGTTTTGCAAAGTCTCCTGGATGCTGGCATTGGACACCAGACTTTAGGGTCAGAAACAAAGGCTGCAAACTCATGGCTTAGAAAGAGCATGAACACTGGCATGGTTGCATCAGAGTCCCTTGCCTGTGAGTTCCACAGTGAAGTTAGAGATAGACTCATATAAATACCTGCATGCATACTGGGTTGCATGTTTGATGAGAAAACAAGAGTTTAGCTTTTTGAATCCTTTATAAAGGGAAGTAAAAGTTCCTGCTCTTTGCTCCAGGGAGAGACATAAACTTTATCGTACTGGGCAGCTTAGCAACAGTCCTATTCTACAACAAAGATACCAGCTCTATTTTTCAAGGCTGACTGCTCTGCAAATGCCTTTGAAAGGCAATTTGAAAAAAAGTTAGTTGGTGACTACTCAGAAGATCTTCAGAAACACTAGACAGTATTATAGAATTATATCCCAGTACATATATAAAAATATAGAATAAAACAAAAAATAATGATCCTATTAAAATATTTTCCTTTTGTCATTATAAAGTGCCAATTAAGAGGAATATTATATATCTTGAATTATTTTATTAATGTTGTAATTTTGAATTTGAACATTCTTACATTGGTATTTTGATTTTATGAGT
>PVKS010017293.1:0-42313 GCA_004027875.1 Aplodontia rufa
GAAGCAAAGGAATTCTCCCTAAAAAATTTCTTCCTCCTTTTAACTAGCAACCTCAACTGTACAGATGTTTCTTAAAAATTCAAAGTACATCCATTTTGAAGCTGAAAACGGAAGATTTTTTTTAGGGCTGGGGACTGAACTTGGGGCCTTGTGCATGCTAGGCAAGTGCTCTGCCACTGAGCTAAATCCCAAACCCCTGGAAGTTTTTTTTTATTTTTATTTTTTATTTTTTTAAAGAGAGAGGGACAGTGAGAGAGACAGAGAAAGAGAGAAACAACTTTAATTAGTTTTTCACATGGTCTTAGTTGCTCCAACACTTAGTTGTGTACGTGGTGCTGGGGTTTGAACCCGGGTCCTCGTGCTTGCCAGGCAAGTGCTGAAACCTCTGAGCCACCGCTCCAGCCCCGGAAGTTTTTTTTAAAAATAATTTCTAAATGCTTTTATTTCACACTCTTGTTTCATGAGGAAAATAGTTACATATAGTTGAATATGTTTCATCCACACAGAGTGCAATAATAAACTTTAAGCCAAATTAAAAAAAATTTTTTTTAAGAGAGAGGAAGAGAGAATAAATTTTACTTTTTCATCTGGTTTCTGGTTTTCCTCCACTTAGTTTTGTATGCGGTGCTGGGGATCAAACCTGGGTCCTCCACATGCCGGGCAAGCGCTCTATCACTGAGCCATCTCTCCAGCACCCTCCCTCCAATTAAATTTTTTAAAAATTGCTTTAAAGTCCTGGGAATCGGGGGCTCATGCATGCTAGGCAAGCACTCCATCACTGAGCTGCCAGATTCTCAGCCATTTTTTTGTATTTGATTTTGAAGTAGCGTCTAAGTTTCACCCAGTCTGAACTTGAACTTTTGATCCTTTTGCCTCAGCCTCAATTAGGTTTATAATTAGAAAGTAAGTACTATTCTTGTTATTAAATTTAGGGACGACATGAACCCATGTCCACTGTGAGGCACTGGTCTGATAGATCCAGACACATTCCACATTACATGCCTTTGGCTGCATCTCTGCTAACAAACCGTAAGCTCCTGAAGTGCAGGGACCGTGCTTGGACTGGCTTTGGATTTCTCCATCACATAGCCCAGTGTTTATGTGCTGGAAAAATACTGCTATGGTTTAGATATGGCTGGTTTCCCAAATGTTCATATGCTGAAAGCTTACTCCCCAACGTAAAGGTACTAAGACGTGGTAGGACCTTTAAGAGGGGTATTAAGAGGTGGTGGGCTTTCAGTGAAGACTGACTGGGTCGTGGGGCCACCACTTGGAAGGGATTACTGTCTGTCTTGCAGAGCAACAAAGAAAATTCAGCTTCCTCAGGGGCTCTTCCTCATGTGACCTCCTCCACCACTTACCACTCTCCCATGTGCTCAGACCATATTTCATCTACCATGTGAGGACACCGTAGGAGGCCCTCACCAAATGTGGCTGCCTGCCCAAGCTTGGACTTTTCAGTGTCTAAAATTGTGAATGAAAATAAACCTCTTTTCCTTATAAACTACCATCAGGTACTGTGTTACAGCAACACGAAATGGACTAGATAGATCCTCTCACAGAATTTGTGGAATTCAATTAAATTAGAAAATAATTTCTACCAAAAAAATTAAGCTGTTTGCTATAGTGACAGTGACCTAAATTTAGATGCTCAAACAATGCCTCTTTTAGAGTGAAATTCTTAGGGGAAAAGGGGGAGAATCAAATCAAGTAGTATCAAAACTTCCAAGTCTACAATAGTAAGGAAGAATAACAGTAGGTTCAACCAATGAAAATGAGTGGGATTTCAAACCATTTTAAAGATTTTAATGAAAATGCTTTCTAACTTTAAATAAGAACGATTTGCACTTTTTAATCTGAAGCGGCGATGGTGTCAGGACTTAGCTGCTTCCTATTCCACAGGCTTTAGATCCCACTGCACTACTAATTCCCCAGTGCTCTTGAGGCACGTGGTAGACATGTTCTCCTCTGTTGGAAGACCTTGTGGCAGCTTCAGGGGCTTGATTCTGTGACATAAGAAAAGGCATTTAGAATTAAACTAGATAACACATTTTTAAAAACTGTTGAGATAATGAACAACAAACCTTACTAAATGTTTAACCACTTTCAGTTTTCTATTCACGGAAGGGATATTCTTGTGAACTTGAGGGGTGTGAGCCTACACAAAAAAGGAACAATGTTATATATCAATTTAAAAAGCAAATGGCTCTATTTTAGGAAAATATTAAACTGAAGGGTCTGTTTAAATCAAAATTACAAATAAGTTACATTAAGTAATACATTTAAATACAAGAACAACTTTAGCAAACTTTAACAACGCTAAAGATGACTAAAATAGTTGCATACTTTTTGTAATCCAAGCATCTTTATTATATCTTTTTCCCAATATGGACGTCTTTTTGTACTTTTTATTCTGGTAACAATGTGCAGTTTATGAGGGTGTTGTGGATCCCCACCATATTTTTCATGATCTGCAGGTGAAGGCTGAAAAACCTACAAAGAAAGAATTATAAAAGGTCAACTTTCAACTTACAGTTTCTATATACCTCCCATTTTTTCTTATAAAATGCTTGCGCACATATGCACACATAACACGATGATCTCATCCCTAATCTTTACACAAACCTCAACGAGAAACTGGACATTTCTCCCAGTCTAGTCTGATCACTAAGAGGGAGTCTAAGAATTTCATCCTCTTAGGAAAAATATCATTAGCAAGGATTTTGTTTTTTTTTTAACTTGAAGAAGAAAGTGAAAACAACTAGACAACACAGAAGGATTCAAATGCCAAGAGAACACATCACCACTACAGGCTGAGTCCTTCATCTGAAAATCTGAAATCTGCCATACTCAGACTGGAACATTCAATCATTTTGCACAGTGAAATCTACGCAAATACTCCAAAATCTAAAAATCTCCAAAACTGGAAATTGAAAAGGGGCTAGTTGAGATGGCAACTTTCTATCTGCATATTTTGCTACAATAAAAATATCCAGTGTGTGTGCTGGGGGGTGCCTGGAGCAGTAGCCCAGGGATTAGAGTGGTTGCCTGGCATGCATGAGGACCTGGGTCCATACCCTAGCACCACATACGTAACTAAGTGTTGGAGAAATAAAGGCCAGATGAAAAAATAAATAAAAAGTGATTCTTTCACTCCCTCTAAAAAAAAAAAAAAGCAATGGGAGGGACCCTCAAACCAACCGACCATCCAATCAACCAATAAAACCCCAGGCTTCACAAAGCTAAACACAGTCTTTATCATAAAATCTAGCAACCGTGTTCCTAGGTGTTTACCCAAACGTTGACACTTCTGTCTACACGTAAGTATTTGTACTACTTTATTACTGCCCCGAATTGGAAGCAATCAATACGCCCTTTAGAAGGTGAATATACAAATAAACTATGTAAATTCATACCATGAAATATTCAGCAAGAGGAAATAAGCTATTAAGCCAGGAAAAGACATGAAGGAACCTTAAATGTACATTGCTCAGTGAAAGAATCCAGTTTAAAAGGGCTACATAATGCACAGTTAACTACAGACATGCTGGAAAAGTTAAAACTATAGACACAGTAAAAAGATCAGTGGTTGCCAGGTTTTGGGAGTCAGGAAGAAGAAATGAATAGGATTAACAGATGATATTTGGGGAAGTGAAACTATTCTATATTATACTGTGATAGTGGATATATGACATTATATCTTTGTCAAAGCCCATAAATTATATAACATACAGAGTGAACCCTACTGTTAACTGAGCCCTGGTTAATAATGTATCAATGTATTGCTAATGTTTTGATAATGTTTCCCCCTCAACTGTATCTCTATATACTTCTAATAAAAAAAATAATGTATCAATGTAGGTTCATCACTGCAACAACCGTACATCAATCACTGCCACATGTAAGTACCAGGTGAAATGATATATTGGGGGGAGGGAGTATACTAGTGTCTGTACTTCCTAATCAGTTTTCCTGTAAACCTAGACTCCTTTATACAATAAAATCTATTAATTAAAAAACAAAACAAGAGCTAGAACAGTGGCTCAGTGGTTATAGTTATAGTGCTTGCCTGGCATACACAAAGAGCTGGGTTCCAACCCTAGAACCATACACACAACAAAAACCAAAAACCAGATAATTGATTCTCTCTCTCCCTTTATAAAAAAATAAAAAATAAATAAAAAGCAAAACAAAATGAAGGCCAAAATCAATGGAGGACTTAGTTGGTGTTTTCTAAAGAATGATAGGTACATATAAATCTAATAGAAAAAAAGAAAGATTTAAAGTAGCAAAGGTTGATACGGAATGTGAAGATGAAGAGTCCCATTGTAAGAGACTCGGTAGGAAGGCCCACTTTTCTCAGGACGATGATACAAAACCAAAAAATATGAAGGAAAAAAAGAAAAGAAACATAAGCAGGAAAACACTTAGAAATAACAAAAAAACATAATAAAACTGTATTCTGTGAAGGCCAGTGGCTTTTATTTTTAATAACCATCATTTACATGAATACCATTATACTTTAAACTCTGTACCACTCCCTGTATCCACAATTATTTAACATAAAAGCATTAAATATTAAAAAATAGGTATCTTTTAACACATAGTACTTAAAAAAATCTAGCATAAAAAAACCACATTGTTCTTACTTCATCTGGAATTCTTGATTTGGTAAATTTGTGACGAATCCAATCTGTACCAATGAGAGACTCCACACCTTTTGTCACAGTCTAAAATATGAAATAAAACATTTGTCTTTTTAGAACTCTGTCTAGTGCAGAAATCTACAACCACCAATCCTTAAGTGACCAGTTCATTCTGACCTAATGTACAATTGTTAAAGGTTCGTCTTAGCTCCCTAGCAGAATGAATACATTCCATCTAACCACTAACTTGTTGGTAACTTGCCTGTAGAGGATCATAGAGTATTTCCAGCTTTGGAGCTCTATAGTCTCCATCGCCAGAACTTGACTCTGCCATTAAAAGCTGAAACAGTCATAGACAAACAAATGAGCATGACTGTTTCCATAAATTTACCAAAAAAAGTGGCAGGATGAGGTCATTGTTTACCAACTCTTGCTCTAAGCAATGTGCAATAATTCACCTTCAACAAAACAAGTAGAAACTGGGTGTGGTTGTGCACATCTATAAGGCCAGCTATTCACGAGGCTGAGGCAAGATGGATAGCAAATTCAAGGCCAGAGTGGGCAACTTAGTAAGACCCCCACCTCAAAATTTTAAAAATCAAATAATTAATTAATTAAAAAGGGATGAGGATATACCTCAATGGTAATGCACTTGCCTAGCAAGGCCCTGGGTTCAATTCCCAGTACTGCACCCCTCTCCCACCAAAAAAAAAGATAAAAGAAATCCAAAATGAATTTCCAGTTTTCTTTCTGGTCTTAATAATGCCATCATGCCTAGTTCCTATCTCTTATTCCACTCCAAATTCCTCCAATTCTCTTTTTCTTAGGCTGCTGAAGAAAAAGGATTAACTGGCAACCTTTCATACGGAAAGTGGTTTATGGATGGGCAACAGTCACTCCTGTCTTTCCCTTTTAGCTTCCCTGTGTTGCAGAGATGCATAAACAACTAGAAAATAGGGTGGAAGAGAAAAGGTGAGAACTGAAAAACACTGGGCTTCTCATCCTGGTTCTGCTGCCTACAACTGTGCGACATGAGATACTTATCCTCTTGGAGGATGAATGTCCTTGGCACTAAAAAGGAAACAATACTGACTTCATAGGATTAATCTGAAGTTATGATAATGTATGTCAAGTACCCGACATTATTAGCATCTACAGCCAACTGCAGGTCCACATCAAGACCTAATGTATGTCCAGTGCAGTCTTGCTGGGGCCTCAGGTATGGATCAGGCTACACTGTTGTACCCTCTAGAAAGACTGAAGGAAACGATGAAACTACTAACATTAAGTCTCTGGGAGTTTTTTTTCTTCTTGCTTTCCTATATTTTTCTAATTTTCTATGACTGAAATAATGTGCTTTTTTTTCCATTAAGAGTTTTTCAGGGGCTAGAGTGGTGGCTCAGCAGTTCCTGTGCCTGCCTTGCATGCACAAGTACGTGAGTTCAAACCCCAGCACCACGTACACACCGAAGTCTCAGAGCAGCAAAGGCCACATGAAAAACTAAGTTGTTTCTCGCTTTCTCTCTCTCTGTCCCCCTTTCTTTATAAAATAATTTTTTTTTCAATCCAAAACTGACAAAAAACTCAAAAACTTAATATCAAAAATACAAAATATCCAATCAATATATGGACCAGAGAGCTAAACAGAAACTTCTCAACAGAGGAAATTGATCAAGCCAATGAATACATGAGAAACTGTTCTAAACCACTAGTAACCTGAGAAATGCACATCAAAACTACATTAAGATTTCACCTCACTCCAGTTAAATTAACAAAGAGGAAGAATATAAACAATAATAGATGCTGGAGGGGTTTTGGGAAATAGGAACACTAGCACACTGCTGGTGGAACTGCAGACTGGTACAGGCGCTCTGGAAAGCAGTGTGGAGATGCCTCCAAAAATTAGGGATGGATCTACCGTATGACCCAGCTATCCTTCTTCTGGGTATTTTCCCAGAAGAGCTAGAATCAGCACATAACAGTGGCACAGCAAAATCAATGTTCATAGCAGCTCAATTTATAGTAGCTAGATTATGAAACCAACCCAGACACCTGTCACTAGATGAATGGATCCAAAAGCTGTGGTATATGTATACATATATACGTACATATCCAATGGAGTTTTGCAATTATAAATATTATTTGAAGGTAAATGGATGGCAATGGAAGAAATTATGCTGAGTGAAATTAGCCAAACCCAGAGACTCAAGGGTCAAATGTTTTCCCTCATTTGTGGAGGCCAGAGCAAAACCTAGGCTTGGGTGAGAGGTCAAGCTCATGTACAAGACTCACCAAAGTTAAAGCAACACATAATACAGGGGAACCATAGATAGGTGTGTGTGGTCAGGGGAGGGGGGAGAAGAGGGAGAGAGGAATCTAATGGGGTGAATCAACAATGTAGCTTACTCTATATTCCCCTGAGAGGCCAAATAATATTCATGTAATCATTTAATTCTGGAAAATGTACAATCATATATATGTATATCCATATATATAAAAAGACATTTAAATCTGTTATGGGGGAAATATATAAGAATCAAGAACTGGGATGTTGGTAATCTGGGGGTGATTAGGGGCATATCATATTGTTACTACATTTATGCATTTATGACTATACAACCACATTCCTCAATAAAATTTTTAAAAATGAATTTTTCAATTTAATGGGAAAGATAAATTTAAAAACCAGAATAGCATAAGCCTTATAAGAGAACTAACTACTATGTTACATGCACAAATTGGAGACACAAAGATAATGTTTGGCTTAAAGAGATCAAGGGGGTTGCTAAGAATGTAGCTCAGTGGTAAAGTGCCTGCCTAGCATGCATAAGGCCTGGGGCCTGATCTCTAGCACTACACATACAAAATAAATAAATAAACAAACATCAAAGGAGATTTCACAGAAGAGTCATTCTTTTATTTTGAGAAATAAAAAATATGACAGTATATTTGAAAATGTACACAAACCTCCTAATTCAGACTTTTAAAATTTGCCATATTTGCTGGCATTCTACCACTAAGCCACATCCCCAGCCCTTTTTATTTTTAAAATTTTGATAGAGGCACTAAGTTGCTGAGGCTGATTTTGAGCTTGTGATCCTCCTGCTTCTGCCTCTCAAGTAGACACAATTATATGTGTACACTACCACACCTGGTGAAAATGTACTTGTTCCCTAACTGAAGGAAAATAAAAACTCTACAACTTTAGGAAGATTAAGGCAGACCAACGGAAATCAATGGTAGCCAATATTCATTTGAATTTTCTTGAGGAGAAACTGTTTTGTGGTTCCAAATCCTTTACTGAGACAGGATTTCACAGTTTCCCAGGCTGATCTCAAACTTGTAGGCTCAGGTGAGCCTCCAGCCCTAAGCACTGGGACTACAAGTATACACTACCACACCCAACTGTGATTCTAATTTTTTTTTTTAAGAGAGAGGGAAAGAGAGAATCAATGTTATTTACATTTTCTTGTGGCTTTCGTTGTTCCAAAACTTCATTTTGTACCTGGGGCTGGTGTATGAACCCGCATCCTCATGCATGCCAGGCAAGCACCATAACAGCTGAGCCACTGTTCCAGACTCTGTGATTCTAAACCTTTAAGGACAAAACTTCTGATAAACCATAAACAAAATTAACCCCCAACATCAAAAAATTAATATAAAAAAGGAATCTGTAAAATATTTATTTTGGGGGCTGGAGCAGTGGCTAAGCGGTAATGATGCTTGCCCGGCATGTGTGTGGACGTGAATTCAAACCCCAGCACCACATTACACAACCAAGTGTTGCAGCAATAAAAATCACATGAAAAACTCAATAAAAATGATTCTTTCTTTCTGTCTCTCTCTGTCCCTCTTTCTCTCTAAAAAGAGGGACAGTGAGAGAGAGACAGAGAGAATCAATTTTTATTGAGTTTTTCACATGGCTTTCGTTGCTCTGACACTTAGTTGTGTATGTGGGTGCTGGGGTTTCAACCCTGTACTTGCTCATGCCTGGCAAGCGCTGTAACAGCCGAGCCACCCCTCCAGCCACTATATGTATTTATTTTGTAGAATTTAACTTGCTTGTATGTTTCATAATTAGAAAGAGAAAAAAAATCATAAGGTATAGGAAAAAAGAAAAAAGAATTCTTGAAAAGAAACACTTACCTGTAGCCTACCTGGGGGCCTCTGAACTACTGAGCGCAAAATCCCTGCCATACGTGTAGTGATTGTTCTCTTTAGCAAGCTGTGAGAGGTAGAAAACAGGCCCACCCGTCAAATAATGTCTTGGAAATGGAGAGGACCCCTTTTCTCTAGTGTTAACAAATGAATCTGTACATTAAATATATACTTGACTGAAAAATATCAGTAATATTTTATCTTAATATAAGGGCAAGAAACAATTTATATAAAATGTGTTTCATTGAGATTTCATCAAAATCACAGGTAGTAATTATACATTAACCACTTCTCTTTAGTCCAGTGAGTTAGAGCCTTGGTTGATGTCACAAAAGGGGAAATGTGAGTTTACTATCATTTGAAACATTTTCAATCATGAGGGTAGATGAATGCTTTGTCATAGAATAACAGTTCGATCATTTTTCCTAAGGCATTCAGCAATCAAGAATATGTGCTCTGGGGCAGGAACGTAGGTTCAGCAGGTTGGAGCACTTGCCTGGCATGCATGAGGAACCGGGTTCAAACCGCAGCACAACAAACCTAAGTGTTCGAGTACTGAATATTTTCAATAAATCACAATAATTTCTGTTAAAAAGAAAATTCTCACTTTTGCTTATTTGTATTTTTTAATGATTCTTAACATACATGCATTGCTTCTGTAATATAAAAAGGCCAATTTAGTTAGAAAATAGTTATAATGTACTATAGTGATAGACTTTGAAAGCCCAAAGACTAGGTTCACGAAATATCCTTCTACCTATTTTGGACAGGATACTTAATTTGTTTCAATTTCTTCCCCCAGAAAAGAAAACAATACCCATCTTGCATGAGTTATTCTACAAAACACTTGAAACTGTACTTGCTACATGAAAAACCTTCAATAAATTATACCTTTTATTATAAGACTATTAAATTATAAAACTAATAAGAATATGATCAGTGTCCACCAGATTCCAGCACACTCAAGTCTTTCTTGTGATGTGAACCAAGCAACGGAATTGTGAGAATCATCCAAGATGTCCCTGAAAAGACCCAGATCTCAGGAAAAACTCAACTGAACCAATCGAATGCTAATTTACTTTACCATACTTCTTCCTACCAATTTAAGTGTCATATAATAATCTCACTAATTTAACTTTGTACTGTATTAAGTCTTTCTTTTAACACAAAGGTTTCCACAAAATCCTCTGAACTGATCTGCTTCTATTCCAACTCCCCCAATTCCTTTTTCCCACAAGTAACTGCCAGCTCCTAAAGGTGTGCATTCTTAGATGCAGCAATCTAAAAATAAAGTCAGACAGATCTTCAAAGAGAGCACGTAAGTTACGAATAAAGCAGAAGCACAGAAAATGCTGTCGCAAACTTGAATTCCCCTTCCCAAGCTGTCAGGCATTGGCGGTTCCGCCCCCCAGCTCCACGATTAGGCCTCAGCCGGGGACCCCTCGACCAGCAGAGGGTCAAGGCTCTTCGGAAGCCACGGGATACGGTGGCCATGAGCTGCCAACTCAAAATGGAACGCGCAAAATCAACCCAGATACACACTTCAGGTGAAAATGAAATACTCCAAGACGCGCGCCCCACTCACCAGCGCCCGCTAACTACGCAGCCCCGGGCTTCCAATCTCCCGGAAACCGGGCGCAGGAAGTACCCCCGAGGGCGCCGCTCAACCCTGGCCGTCGCAGCGCCCTCGACCTTTTGGTTCCGGGGAAGGGCGGGGGAGTCCCGGACGACCGCGCAGGCGCCGGGCGTCACGTGGCCGCTCCGCAGCAGCGCGGCTGACCAGCTCAACCTGGGGCAGGTGGAGGCGGAGCGCGGTCCCTGCAGTTATGGCCAAGCCCCGGGTGGCGCTGGATCCGGAGAGCACGGCAGCCGCCGCCGTGCTAAAACGGGCGGTGGAACTAGACTCGGAGTCCCGGTACCAGCAGGCTCTGCTGTGCTACCAGGAGGGGATCGACCTGCTCCTGCAGGTTCTCAGAGGTGAGCCGTGAGCCCGGGGGAGGACCAGAGGTTTCGAAACTGCCGCCGGTTTCCGCTGTGTCTGCAGTGGGCCGAAACCCGAAAGCGGTTCTTCCACACCTCCGGGAAGCAGTCAGACCAGAAGGTGGGATGTGGAGACGAATGCACCGGCCTCTTTTCACGTCTGTGATAGGTTGATGTCATCATGAAGATGGGTATTGTTCCAGAGTTTAAAAGGCTTAATGGACATAACCCAGTGTACCACACATATAAGCCTTGAGGTGGTAGCTGGGTTTGAACGAACTTTAAAAGACATTTTTGGATTAGTTAGGAGAGTTTGTGGATTGGGTGACACTGAAATTACTAATTTTGTTAAGCAGTGTTTTTTCCCCCTGAAAACTGTCCTTAATAGAGATGCAGAGTGAAGTGTTTTAAGAAAGAAATTCCGTGATGTCAGTATTAATTTTACTTAAGCAAAAAAAAGGTTGGGGCTGAGAGTGTACTTCAGTGGCAGAGGACTTGCCTAGCATGTTTGGAGGCCCTGGGTTCAGTTCCCAGCACTACTAAATAAATAAGTGAATAAATTGCTAACAATTTTAAAACTCAAATAGTGGGTAATAAGGACGTACATTATATTACTATACATTTTTGCTTAAACATTTTCATTAAAAGTAAACAAATATAAAGTCACAAATAAAAAGTTTTTTCTTAAACAGATGCACTGAAATTCAGTAAAACAAATACACAGGATTGTGGACAGGCAGAGTAAGCCTTTTTTTTTTTTAAAGAGAGAAAAAAATCAATTTTACTTCATTTTTCATGTTACTTTTGTTGCTCTGACACTTTGTTGTATACATGGTGCTGGGGCTTGAACCCGCGTCCTTGCCAGGCAAGCACCAAGAAGTACCTCAAAATCCCATTACTCTCAGCATGACTCCTGGCTCATAGCAGACATCCAATGATTAGGTAGTAAATTGATTAAGACCAGCCCCTGCTCCCCAGTTCAGGACCCCAGTCTGGTCTAAGATAGTTTCCTGTGTGCTTTCTAATTTGAAGTTTGTTATAATCTTAAGTTTACAGAAGTTTCAAGACAGCAGAGGATTAATTTCCTTCAAAGTTTGGTGCTTTTTTCAAAATTAGAAACTCCACCTTGGGCAGAGCCCATTAAGTGACAATGATAATAGTGATGGTGATGTCAGTAGGTGTGCTATCAATTATGAGTCCTGAGTGCTAGGCATATTCTCTGCACAAAGCATGATCTGGTTTCATCCTTAAAATTGTTCTGTGAAGCAAAAATCGATGGTATTCTAATTATAGAGCATAGAAAAGTAGTTAGCGTCCAGTTCTGCCTCTAGTAGATGGTAGTGCCACAGATGGAGCCTAAGGCTCCGAGACTTCTGTACTGAATCACAAAAAGAGAGATGGCGTCATGTCAGTCTAGGTGGAACACCACTCAAGTCCTGGCTGCTCTAGGCATCTGAAGCAGGGGAATCACAGGAGTTCTACTGCAGTGGGCTTCACTGATCCCAGGGAGGTTACAAAATCAGTGACATGACAAAGACAGGTTAAGACCCCAAATGCAAATAACTCTACTGTAGAGAATAAGTGTCAGGACAGAGAGACCAGTGCAATGATAAATGTCATGTCGGGGCAGAAAGATAGAGGTGGTGTTTGGTAGAGGCTTTGGAGGAAAAAGTAGAAATTCAGAAGTCAGAAATTCGACAGAGAATATTCACATTTTGTTTATGCTGTTCTGCCAATAAATAGTTGAGTTTGATTCAGTGTATGTATGAGGAAGAGTCGGAGATGAAGTTTAAAGTATATTGAGGCTTGGATCGCACTGCCAGGTGATTTTAATTCATTCTGAAGGCGAGGAGAATGACAGCATTAGGGTTGCATTTCAGGGTTGGTCTGTCTTAGGAATATGCTTTCCCTCATGTGTTTGCATGACACACTTCCTGTCCTATTTCAGGTCTACACAAATATCTCCTTTGTGAGGCCTTACCTGACCTCCAGCATAATTACAACTCTATCCCAACCCTCCCTGTCTTCCTTCCCTTTTTTTAAAAAAAATGAGGGGCTGGAACGGTGGCTCAGTGGTTTCGGCGCTTGCCTGGCAAGCATGAGGACCCGGGTTCAAACCCCAGCACCACATACACAACTGAGTGTTGAAGCAACTAAGGCCATGTGAAAAACTAAATAAAGTTGTTTAAAAAAAAAAATGAATAGTACGTATTACAACCTAATATCCATGTTTTATCAATTTATTTTTATTGTTGTCTTTCCTTCCACTTAAAGGGGAGAATTTTGTCTATTTTATTTACTGTTGTATTCCAGTGCTTAGAACAGTGTCTGGAAGGTAGTAATTATTCACTAATTATTTCTTGAATAAATGAATGAATATGGCAAGAGTGTAGAATAGATACTAACCTATAGAGACTAAAGTCCAACAGACAAATTATAGAGTTCCTCCAGGAATTACAATGAGAGGTGATAGGGTCTGAATGGACCAGGGGATGATATCAATATTAGGATAAGGAGGGGACAGTATAGATGTGAATTACTAGCACTGGTACATGATTAGGTGTGGTATTGAAGTTTCACTGGGAATCAAAGATAGCTGAAGGGTTTCAAGCCTTGGAAAACCAGTGCATAATGGTGGCAGGGCGGGCCTACCGTCTGCCATGGCCAGCTGATCAAGGGTGATGAATAAAAGGACTGCTACGTTTTGTTTTTCCCTAAAGAGAGAGAAAAGACTCCGTTCCCCTTCGCTTTTCATATGCCTTTTGTTCCCACACAGCCATGTACATGGTGCTGGGGCTGGAACCCATGTCCCCGTGCATGCCAGGCAAGTGCTGCAACTGCTGAGGTACCACCCCAGCCCAAGGACTACTACATTTATACTAGAAAATACTACTACATTGATAAGCTTAGCTTTAAGTTCACTCAGAAATTTTTCATTTCCAAAGACCAAGTGGCAGGTGGTTAAATTTATGGGTAAATGTAGACTCTTTCCAAGAAAGAAAACAAACTTTGATTAGTACAAAAATTGGTTAAATTCAAATAAGTTTTGCTAAAAAATGAGAAATTACAAATGAAACTATTATGGAAAATATAGGCAACGTTGAAGGAAAGAGAAGAAGGAGGAAATCAGAAGTGATCTAGAGGACAGATAAGATTTTATTGGTAATATATGGTCAAAAATAACATGTTTTTGGCAGCTGAGTGATTGAGCACTAATTATAAATGGAGAGATCCAAAAGAGAAGCTGGTTTTATGGAAGATAGTCCTTGTTATCTTTTAATTACACTAACATTTAAAACTTGTGGATAATTAGGACAAGATAGTACTCAGACTCAGGTTTGACAAGGTTATAGAGTAGGCATTCAGTATTATTTTCTTAAGTGAATAAGTTAAAAATTAATTTGTAACAAATCATGATTAATCACTATGTGAAATATAGAATATATAAAACAATCACTGGTTATATTACTGAAGCTTGTGTTTTGTAGATGGAAAATATCACAAGCAAATTAAAATAGAGAACAATGCAACAGATTTCAGTTTTTAAACTCTTTTTAAAGAATACCTTAATGAGACAGTCACAGAAGTACCAGAGGTGATAGAGATCAGAGATCCATTCCTAAACAAAGCTGCTCCAGGTGCTTAGTAAAAATCTGGCATCAAGCCAAATTTGAGCTTAGCATCTAAGCATTTTAGGACTGAGGCAAAACATGCTAAATTACGAAATTTTAGGGAAACTGGACATAATGCTTGAACTAAATAGAAAAACTGTTTTGAAACTTAATGTGTTTTTTAATTTGTAGGGACCAAAGATGATACTAAGAAACGTAATCTCAGAGAAAAAATTACTGGCTACATGGATAGAGCAGAAAACATAAAAAAATATGTGGATCAAGAAAAAGAAGGTAATAAGACTCTTTAGAAAATGTGTCTAGGGCTAAGATGTGGTTTGGTAGTGGAGAGCTTGTACTGCACTAGCGTGTGTGAGTCCCTGGGTTCAATCCCTGCACTGGGGGGAGGAGGAGTAGAACGATAATGTGTCTGCAAACAGTGATCAAGTCCATTCACTCAGTGTTTCTGGCTCCTGTTTTTTGGAGCTCTGTGTGGTGTGAACTATTTGTGCCTGGGAGATCATAGATTTACTCCGCATTTCCTCTCCCTATACTGAAGTTATCTTAACCTTTTTTTTTCTTAAGTTGAATGGCAGGGTGGTAACAGAGACCCCTTTGAGCATCTGAAGAAAGCTATACATACTGCAGAACTTTGTAGTTTTTAAAAAGGAATTTGTAGATCCTCAGGAAGCATATAAATGGACCCCAGTTTAAGAACTACTGCAGAGGAATACTGAATGTAGATCCTAGATTTCATTTGTATTTCCCTTTATGAAAGGTTCAAAGTCATTACAGTAGCCAAAGAAATTCCTGCGACTGCTCTCAGAGTTTGTTGTGAATCAAACTATTTCAAGAGTTGGGGCTGGAGCAGTGGCTCGGCGGTTACGGCACATGCCCAGCATGCGAAAGTACATAGGTTCAAACCCACGTACACAAAAGTGTCAGAGCAATGAAAGCCATGTGAAAAATTCAATAAAAATTGATTCTCTCTGTCTCTCTCTCCCCCCTCCACACTATCCTTCTCTCTTTAAAAAAAATTTTTTTTTCAAGAGTTATGTATTCCTAATGATAGGTGAGATTTTAGCTCCCGTCTTATAAGTGTCCAGTTTACAGATATCTGTATAAATTGGCATTGTCACTCTTACCTAAGTGCACACTGCTGCTGCCGTCCTCAAAACCAGTGTTCCCAGCCCTAAGCTGTTCTTCCCTGTCCTTACAATCCTATCCCTAGCTCTTCCTAGTATCTATACCAACATATCCTGGGGACCAACCCCCCACTGAAATCTCCATTTGAGTGGGAATAAAACTGTACTTCCTTCACAGGTTCAAATTTAGAATGAAATTTACCTCCAAAACAATGGGATATAGTACCATCAGCACAAGTTAAATTAACCTACGTGGCTAGCTTGTCTTGAAAATTTATGCATAGCCAGACATGGTGGTACAAGCCTGTGATCCTACAGTTTGGGAGGTGGACACAGGAGGATTGCAGATTCAAAGCCAGCCTCAGCAACTTAGTAAAGCCCTGTCTCAAAAAGGGCTGGGAAGTGGCTCAGGGTTGAGCATCCTGGGTTCAAATCCCTGGTACCACAAAAAAAAAAAAAAAAATTGATGTCTAGTTGCTAACATTGTCTCTATGGAGATATGTGGTGGAACAAAATCCAATCATCGTTCTTCCATGTGTGTGTGCGGGGGTGCTGTGGTGGTGGTGGTGGTGGTGGTGTTGGGCTGATTGTTTATGGTGCTATATGGATTGACCCAGGACCTCAAGCATGCATGAACATTCCAGCCCAGCTTTTTTTTTTTTTAAAGGGGCCCGAGTATGAGAAGGAGAAAAAAATCAACTTTTTTCTCATCTTTTCATCAGTCTTGTTTTTCTGACACTTAGCTGTATACGTGGTACTGGGGTTTGAACATGGATCCTTGCTGTGCTGTGAGATAAGAGCTGTAACCACTGAGCCACTGCTCCAGCCCCTTATTTTATTTAACTCAAAAAAGCTTTACTTATTTATTTTTTGGCTAACTTTGTGCTTATAATTTCAACACTTTCACAACAAATTTTTACTCCTCGATAAGAAAGCATGGTTGTCCTGTCATTGACACATCTAGCACACATGGCATTAATTTAGACCCTGCTGACCTGTTTTTTCATCTCAGTCTCAGAACTTTAGATCTCACAGTATGAACTCCCTGAAGTCTACCTGGACACGTGCCACAGGAAGATTTTGGTGCTTTCTGAACTTTCTTGGCACAGAAGTAAACAATTTTATTACCAGGGTTTGGGGACAGCCTAGTTTTCTTAGAGGCTGTATTTTCAGAAAGCCTATAATAGTATGTCAAACACTGGACCATTCCAAGTACCTCTAGACACTACTGTGCAGAGGGACCAAACCATTTAAAACAGTGTAAAGTACCATGCCACATAAATTAGGAATTACCATCATGGGTTATAGTTTTTAAAAACTTTAAAGTTCTCTGGTGATTTATTCAGTAATTAACAAAACCAATTGGAATTATTCTATTGACCTTGTGACATCCCAGTCTTTCATTGGGTTTAATTAAGTTCACTATGATTTTCCTCTTAAAATACTCTGCATCATGATTAGCAGATGTGAGGCCCTGGGCTCAAATCCGCAGACAGATCAAAACAAAAGAATGAAAATAACATTTTTTTAGTGCCAAGAAAGACTTTTTAAAGTGTCCTGTTATGCTGTTTGTATGTAATTAAATTGCAAGACAAAAAAAAAAACAAACCCACAGGGAGGGGGCAGTGGGATTCTGCCTACCATAACAAATTATCACATGCTTTGTACATATAGTGCTCTCTTGAATAAACTGCCAGCCTAGAAACCTGTTCAAAGAAACCTCTGGGATTTCTCCTTTGTCGAATCTTCATGAAGGTAGAAATCACTCATGGAGTGGTTTGTCTTATTTACCTCTGTATGTGTAACATCTTACAATATGTATGATAATAGAGTAGGCATTTAGTAAGTATTTTTTGAGTGAATAAGTTAAAAAATGAACTTGTAACAAATCATGATTAATCACTGTGAAATATAAAATGTATAAAATGATCACTGGTTATATTACTGAAGCTTGTGTTTTATAGATGGAAAATATCACAAGCAAATTAAAATAGAAGAGAATGCAACAGGTTTCAGTTATGAGTCACTTTTTAAAGAATACCTTAATGAGACAGTCACAGAAGTTTGGATAGAAGATCCTTATATTAGACAAACTCATCAGGTAAGTAAAATGTACTAAAATATAATGGAATGTTATTTTCAATGTACAGCCACCCAGCCATGTTTGTGGGTTGCACATCTAGATTCAATAGAGAATTGAAAATTTTCTAAAACGTGCCCAAACACTATTCCCTAAACAATGTATTATAACAACAGTTTACATAGCATTTATGTTGTACTGGATAATAGTATCATAAATGTCTACAGATGATTTAAAGTATTCAGGAGGATATGCAGATGTTCTTTGAAAATAGTGGAACATTTTATATAAAAGATTTGAGCATCCATGGCTTTTAGCGTGGGGGAGCAGGTTTCCTGAAACTAGTACCCCAGGAATTCCAAAGGCAACTGTACTAGGTGTTAATAATGCATCTTAATGTCTTTCAGCTTTATAACTTCCTTCGATTTTGTGAGATGCTTGTTAAGAAGCCATGTAATGTAAAAACTATTCACCTTCTCACCTCCCTGGATAAGGTGGGTATTTAGAAGAACTTACTTTCTTCACTTACAGACTTTATTCAGTCACAGGGTATAGTCTGATCAAGGAAAACCTGGATGTATTTCCTTGGAGATTAACTTATTATCTAATCATAAGTATAGCACTTCTTGAGAAAATGGTGATTTTAGGATGTTGACCTTGTACTTCCCGTTTTGCTAGCCTGTGTTAGTCAAACCGTTTGTCAGTTCAGTGGGATGGTCCTAGAGGTGGTCATGCAGTCTGCACTTTGGACAGTTTTGTCTCTTTGCCGTTATACCTGGGACTAGTAGCTTGGTAGGTTTCTGTATCTTGATTTTTTACCTAAACAGGAGTTTTTCTACATAATCATGATTTCCAGGATTATTTTGATAAGTATGCAGCCCTACCTGAATGACCTAAATATAACTACTAAAATACACTGATGGAGAAAAGTTGGAATTGTGAATGTTCATAGTACTTCACAATCTTGAATTACTTTTTTGATATAAGAGATACAGAAATAAAGCCTTTTTTTATTCATGTATTTATTCTACAGTCAAAATAAATCATAATTTAAAGCCATAATATTTTCCCACATATTTAGTTGGTGCATTATAGTTGTACATAATGGTGGAATTTGTTGTTACATATTTGTACATGCATACAATATATCATTATAATTTGGCCAGTGTCACAGCCCAGTATTTCCCCTTCCTTCCCTAGGTCCCTTTCCTCTGCTCTCCTAATCTCCCTCCAATTTTCATGAGACTCCCCCTTCTTTTCCTTTTTCTTCTCTAGCTTCCGTATGTGAGATAAAACATATGACCTTCTGGGTTTATGAAGCCATAGCATTTTTAAAAGTTAAAGGAGAATTTGTGGTGCAGCTGTGCTAACAAGATGGACACTAGTCTAAGGTGCAACGCTCTTTTTTTTCCATGGTGGAAGCAATGCATGATAGTTATACATAAAATGTCACTCAACCTTGAATGAGGCAAATAACTCTTTGAAACGAACTGCCCAATGAACAGAGACAGCCTGCAAATAATTTCTACTAACATTTTACTGTAAGATGAAAAAAATTCCAAAGTGACTTCTAATTCAAACCCCTCATTTCATTCACCTGACCTTGAATTCTGTCTTCCTCCCTCAGTCACATCCAAATCCAGAAAGGTTTCTGCGTTCCTTGCTGAACAACCCAATCCTCAGCACACATTGACCTTAGTGAGCCCATGTGCAACCTTCATCCAGAACTTCCAGGAAAATCAGGAGCCCGAACACAGAGCACATCATCATTTCTAGAAACAATAATTTTAACTGTCAAATGAGCTCTAACATCTGACAGGCCACGCGCGTTGCCTTTCATAAACCAACTTACTGTCTTCACATCTTTCTCATTTTTTTTTTTTTAAAGAGAGCAGGACAGTAAGAGAACTCAGGCCCTTGCACATGCCAGGCAAGCTCTGCAACTGCTGAACCGCAATTCCAGTCCTTTTTTTTCTTTTTTTTTGCAAAAATGTTGAATAGACCATCCAAGTGGGGGAAGACAAAAACCAGAAACCGTGAAAAGTGACAATTCTCAAGGAGTTTTTGCCAAAAATCAAACCAGTCCTCTCCAGCTTAATTCCTCTATTTTTGGGCCATGAAACCATGTAGAGGGTGACCAGGCAATAGACGGTCCCTCCCACAGTCACCACCATGCTGCTCCAGTAATGCATTTGGTCAGGTGGGCCTCTTTTCAGATGGAAGGGCCCACTGTGGGATTTATGGACAAACTTCTGCATCTCTGGAACTTTGTTTTTCACAGCATAGTCAAGGCAGTAGGACTAAGGTGAGGTTAGTTAGTGTGGCAAAGACGATAGGTGGAGCTTCTGTGGAAACCACAGGCCTTAATCCAAGCAATGTCTCACCCCAGAGTGGACTTCAGACACACAGTAAAAGTACATCTCAATCTTCTGGAAGAGACTGTAGGCCTCTGAAGCCCAAGCTCCAGCCAACTTCTGCATGAAGCCACTAAAATCATAATGCATGATGCTTGGTGTCCATAGCTGTTGCCTTTGTGACTACCTGTAGAACCTTCGCATATTAGTCCATCTACGATATTCATTGTGTAGCTTAGGGATGATTTAAAATATGAATAACCAAGGCAGCAAATTGTATTTTTGCTCTTAACAGGGGAGTGCAAGAGAGCCACAAATGAGTGGCCTGGAAGAAATACAAATGTCACTCAGGAGACATGGAGTGCTGCTGGAAATAGAATACTCCTCTTCAATACATGACCGAGAAATTAGGTTAGTGTACAGTAATATTTGTTTTTATGCAATTGAAATGTTTAAAAATTCCCTTAATAAATGTCATGTAATTGCATGTAAATATTATATTTAAATACTAAAAATTCAAATACAGCTGTTTTAGTAATATTACTTTTGAGAAGAAAACCTTAGCTTATTTTGTTCTGCTAGTTTTAATATTTCCTAACTGAATTAAATTTAAATGTTCTATGTCACGTGAGAAGAGTAAGTACTGCTTTTCTGCATGATACATTTAGTGTTATGATACTGAAATAATTCCTTTTCTAGTAAAATTAATATTTAATGTGGTTTTACTTAATGTGGGACAGTAAAATATTTTGGGAGACACAACTGTAAGCTGAGTCAATAAGAAAATGGTATATGCAGTTATTTTAATACTTTCCCTATTTAGCACAGTGGTTTTCATGATTATAGCAATAGTACTCTCATTTTTAATAAAGGCCAACTTAAATATGCAAAATAGATGAAAGTGCAGCTGCTGTGGTTGCAGCCAACCTGAGAGTCCAGGGCTCCTCCTGCTCACTTTCCCTGTCCCCAGATAGGGAAACCACTGGAATCTCTCCACAGCCTCCCTGAATATATTTGATAATCACTTGTTAGCAGAACAGGAAAGTTTTATCAACGAGCTGAAATTCTAGAGTAAGTTTTAATTTGTTGAATTTTTTATAGCTAATCAAGTCAGCTAACTGTTTCTGTGGTCCTTTTATTTCATTGTGGATAGAGCCCATGATTAATCCCAAGTTAGAGTCAACTCATGTCACTGGAGGAAGTGGTTTTCTTTGTTAGGGGGAAATTTTGCTGATAGTATAGCTTTAATAATTGTCTGATTTTAATGTCTTGGGTATTATAGTATGTATTAATTTCAATAGGTTCAACAATGGATGGATGATTAAGATCGGAAGGGGACTTGATTATTTTAAGAGACTACAGGTAGGACGTAATTTTATGAGGTAGTGTGTAGTGAGTGCTATTTTTGTAAACTTTTAACTATATATATGTATATATTTTTTTTCTTCATAGGGTCGTTTTCCCCTTGGATACTATGATTTTGATTTAAGGCCCTGTCATGAAACCACAGTGGACATTTTTCATAACAAGCATACAAAAAAAATATGATGGGAAGTGGCCTAATGCATATATTTCTACTTTAAGTGATGTCTTAGTCCATTTTCCATTGCTATATCTGCATACCACAGACTGAGTAATTTATAAAGAAGAAGTTTATTTAGCTCTTGGTTTGGAGGTTGAGCAGTCTTAAGAGCATAGTGTTGGCATCCGCTGAGGATCTTCTTTCTGCATTGTAGCACGGAGGATGGCGTCACGTGGCAAGACAAAGCAAGCATGCCAGAGAGAGCTCGCTTTTTAAGAAAGCCTTTCCTGTGAGGCACAACCCCCATGACCTAGTCACCTCCCAGAGGTCCCACCTCAACACTGCTGTTCTGGGGACCATGTTTCCAGGGCATGAAATTTTGGGGCACACATTTAAATCATAGCAAATGAATATTGGATTTTTTATTTTTTAACTATGAACAGACCTTTTTATAATGAATGAATTTAACAATAAATTTTTATTTCTACTAAGTCATGGATCCTTCGTTCAGTTTAGGAATAATTACTTTGGTAAATATGGTAATAGGTTTACAGTGTTTCTTTTCATATAGTCATATAGCTGATTTAAGATTTTGCCAGCTTTTTCTCTATTTGGCTGTTGAAAAACAAGTCAGCAAATAATGAGCATCTGTTATGAATTGAAGCTGGATATCAATCTTGACCCAGGGAGTTTAGAGTTCAAGAGGGAGAATAATCATCATTTAGGGTGGTCTTAAGAGACAGATGGGCTTAGGGGGCCTTAGAAAAGCACAGTGTGGGGATATAGCCCTGGGGTAGAGTGCATGCTTAGCATATGCAAGGCCCTGGGGTCCATCACCAGCAGCCCCCACCCCACCCCCCAAAAAAACAAACAAAAGTAAAACACTGACTTTGGCAGACATTCACCAGTACTCAGTGGTCACCTTTACCTAGCTCTGTGAAGGTAAATAACTCATTTAGTCATCCTGATGTATACTGCACCTCATTCACTTTTGGCTGACACATTTTTAAAATGTTATACCTAGAATCAACTGTTCTGGGCAAGCTCGTCCATCCAGATGCCAGGTGAGTGGCTGGAGACAGATTAGGTTCCGTGCAGACAGGCTAGAAGAGCAAATGTATGCTAGAGGCAATGGCTAGTGCACAAGTTAAAGAACAAACTAAGCCAGAGGAAAACAAGTACCCCAGGAGTCAGTGCTGCAGAGTGCCTGTAAACATCTGGATGATATTTAAGCAAAGTCAGATAGCATGGAGGAGCACAGCCAGGTGGTCCTGGGCAGCATTGGACATTAGGTTGGTTTTGCCTTTGTGGGCCAGCAGTTACGTGATTGAGTTGGTATAAAAGGCCAGGACTGGAATTACAGAAAGGTTCTGTTTTCAAGTTTGGGAGCTGATAATGCTAAACCTGAAAAATTTAGACTAAAATTCAGGGTCTGAGGAGAACATATGGACTAGTATTAGGCTTAGTAATAGTCCTGCCTGATCAAAAGTTCCTTTCCTATCCAGCCAGGGACCCCTCCTTGTGTGGAAGTGGTACAACTTTTCATTCAGGTGAGAGTATCTTTACCTTCAAACTAAAATAATTCTGATTTCTAGACTACATGGCTATGTCACTGTAGAGAATCAATCCACAACCCTCTCAAATTATTTTTTATTCAGTTCCTCTAAAAATCCCATGTAAAGGCAGAGGGTGTAGCACAGTGGACCCTGGGTTCAACCCCAGCACTGGAGGGAAGTGGGTGAGGGGAATCCTGGTTAAGAAATATACTTAAGGAAGAGTTAACACATGTTGATTATTCTAGATATGTGGAGTCCACAGATCAAATTAGAACACTAGAAGTCTTACCAGGCGCAAGCTTAAATATATGAAGGAATGTATAAGAACTAAAAGAACTTTTAGGGGAAAGATGTAAGAGAAAACTAGAATGACTGGAAAGGCAAATTACATTCTTGAATGGAAGACTTTGTCAGTTCTCCCTAAATTGATTCATAAATAAGATGACAAAGGAGACTAGCACTAGAAGACTTGCTTGACCAGCTATAAAGACATAGCTACAATAATTCTTTAAACATATATGGCCTGAACAGTGGGATAGAAAAAGAACTCAAACATGGAGAAAAGTAAATCTGTATATACGGGTATTTAATATATAATAAAAATGTCATTTCACTTTAGTGGCTGGAAAAAACATTAGATCTCTGTCTTACTCAAATCTAAATGGATGAAAGCATTAATTAAATGGAAAACCCAGGTGTTTTTTTAAACCCACACTAAATGTATCAGCACCATACAAAACCCAGAACTGTTGAAGGAAGGAAAGAGCAAAAGATCAGATTATGTATTAAGACAGAGGAACCATAAACAAAATTTGAAAGCATGAGAAATCAAATGTACATCATATAGTAAACAGGTTAAGATTCCAGATATATAAGGAAGATAGTGAGATTTTCAGCAGGGCCCTGGATTCTTCCTCTTTTGCTCATCACCTGTTCACACTTCAGCACACTTCTCTTGCTGCTGCCCCAGTCACTCCACTGACATGGCTTTTGTTAAGGTTGATAGTGGTCTCCATACCACCATATCTAGTCGGCACCTTTTTAACCTTCATATTTTACAACCGAGGTTGGCTGTTCTCTTCTTGAAAGTCCGCTTCTGTGAAACATGCGTTTCTCCTCCATCCTTCCTGTTAAACAGTGGAACTGGGGCCTGGGGTGCTAGCTCAGTGGTAGAGTGTGCACATGTTCAAGGCCTTGGGTTTGATCTGAGGCACTAAAAAAAAAAACGAAACAAAAAACTAGAGTTCTCCTAAAGTAGGTATTAGCCTGTTTTCTTCAATCCATACTCTTCTTGAGTGACTGCACCATAAGTGTTGTTAGTAAAAAGCAATAAAAACTGCTACTACTTGATGTAAGCAGGGTGTGTGTGTGTGGGTGTGGGGCATTTGAAAGACAGTAGGTAGTGCAGACCATCATCATGAGAGTTATAAACTGAAATGTGGAGGCTTTGTAGTGAAGAATTGCAATCCAGAACTGATCATATGCCACCCTGTGGCAAGGGCTGAACATAGTAGCATTTATTACTTCCCTCACTGCCCTTGATACCTCAGAAAGTCAGGCTCCTGGACTACTGTCTCAAGGGTTCTCACCCATACTGGGTTCCAATTCAAAATTTGGAGGTGTGTCTGACTGCCAGTGTCTAGGTCTTGTACCCGTGTCATCACAAAGCATGTCTCAGGAACAACTGAAGTAAAACCTCCTTTACTAGGCCACCCCTACTTTGATATAACCAGTTGTAGGCATAACTCTGCATCCACACCTGTTCTTCATATTTCAATTAAAAAAAAGGGGGGGAGCTTGATCCACTCCAATATTTTAAAGAAAATAATTCATAAAAAGAGGGCTGCAATCAATGTGATATTCAAATATTGTATTACACTGTTTCAGGTAAAGAGGTCTCATAAGGTCCTATGTTTCAGGCTGAATTATGACCACCTGCAAATTCTTATGTTGAAGGTCCAACCCCTACTACTTCATTCAGAATGTAGGGCTATTTGGAGGTCAGGTCTTTTAAAAGAGGTGATTAAGTTAAAATGAAGTCTTTAAGGTGGGTCTTAATCCATTATGACTGTGGTTCTAAGAGGAGAAACTTTTGGTCAGATATGCATGCACACAGATGAAAGCTGAGGACACAAGGTGGTTGTCTGCAAGCCAAGGAGGGGCCTAGGAAGAAACCAAATCTGCTGGTACCTTATCCTGAACTTTGAGCCACCCAGGCTGTGGGTTTTATGATAGCCCTAGCAAGTTAACAAATGTTGCCTCATTATTTCCTTTATAAATGAGCCAAAATTAAGCCAGGCCCTGAAAACAGGAGTTATCCCATCCCTAATTTTTCCCCCCTAAAGAGAGAGAGGGACAGTGAGAGAGGGAAAGAGAACTAATTTTAGTTTTTCATGTGGCTTTCATTGCTCTGACACTTTGTTGTGTACGTGGTCCTGGGGTTCAAACCTGTGTCTTCACACTGTAATCGCTGAGCCACCACTCCAGTCCTCCATCCCTCATTTTTATCAGGGTCTTAACACCGTCCACTTCTTTCCATGACACTAGCTTGGACCCCTTCATGGGTGAGTCCCCAACTACTGGCTTCTCTCCAATCCATTCTCCACAGAACAGCAGAGTAGTCTTTATTAAAACTTCTTACTGCACTTGAGACCAAGCTCTCCTATGGCTTACCAGTTTCTACATGATCGGTGTCTGCTAGTCTCCAACCTCATCTTGACTGACTTTCTGCCTTGTTTGCCCATTGTTCCCTCAACACCAGCAAGCCGCCCAGCTTTCTGCTTTAGGGCCGTCCTGAATGCTGTTCTGTGTGGCAAACTGTACTTTCCAATAATATCTCTCATTACAGCTCTTATGACTTCGAAATTCCTTCCATAAACACAAGTATCTGTATTCCCTCTCTGAATCTGTGCTTTTAACTCCTCTTGGAAGCAGATATTTACGGCCCTAGTTCAGTTTTCCTAGTTAATGCTATTGGATCAAATAAGCTATACCTACCAAAGCCCTGTTGAAATTGTAGCTTTGTGGATAAAATGATTCTTGTTTAGTGCCATCATTTTAGAATGGCTTGTTACACAGCAATAACTGATATAACTTGGACAACTCTCCTCCCCACCCCACCCACCCACCGTGGAGGGCTGCTTTTTACTTACTCCTCATGTCTGTTTAAATGTCATCTTCCTGAAAGCTCTACTTTGGTAACCCCTATTATTGCCTATTATCACTATCTCAGTTTTTCCTTAATAGCATTTCTCGTAATTACTCACCGATTTAACTTTATCCTAGGTCAGAGATTTTAAAACTCAGGGCTTGATATATCAAAGGTTAATGAGATCAAAAGAAAAATAAAAAGGACTGGGGAATGTGGCTTAGCGGCTGGGTTCAATCCACAGAACCCCTGCCAAAAAGGTCAATTTTTAAAAGACAAAATGGATTGTAAAATGTCAGAGAAGTAAACAGGAACAAACATTGTTATTTATTAGGTATGCCTAAATGTGTTGAAGCACAATGTAAAATGTATTTTTACTTTGGCTTTACTCTGATTTTTAAAATGTTTGAAAGGCACTATATTAAATGGTCAATTCCTGAGGTCAGGGACCGTGTCTTTTTAACTCATTTCTGAAGACCTCAACTGTCAACAAATGGTGAATCAAGATTTGTGAAAAGACTAGTGGAATTCTGGAGTTTGTGAAGAGTTGTAACCTTTAGGAATAAGATGCCTCAAGAATAAGAGGAATGTTGGGCATTGTGGCACAATTCTATAATCTCAGCTACTTGTGAGGCTAAGGCAGGAGGATCACAAATTAAAAGCCAGCCTGAGCAACTGAGCAAGATCCTGTCTCAAAATAAAAATGGCTAGACACGTAGCTTAGTGACAAGAGTGCTTGTCAAGTATGCGTGAGGCCTGCAACTCAATCATCAGGACTTCAAAAATAAACAATGACAAGCAGTCAACCAGAACAAGATGAACCTGACACGAAGAGAATGATGTGTTAAGGTGAAAACTGCAAATATGAAATTGGGCTAATTTGTATGATTAAATGATTTTACCACTTGCATTCCTTGCCATCTAGGTATAGGAGTTAAAAATCATTTGTATTATTTTTTTTTAAAGTAGCCAGGATAGGTCAAGGGAGAAAAGGAAATGAAAATACTGTGAAGAAATAGTATACTTAAAATAATTCAGGATTGGTTAGGAAGGGAAATGAAGCTAGGAGAAATTAGGGAAGAGCCAAAGACTGAGAAAAATGAAATGATTTCATTAGTGAGAGAAGATGGAAAGACAGGAAAATACAACTAAGAGAATTTTAGAGTTTACGATAGTAGAGGTGGCAAGAAATGGGTTAATTCCTTAAAGGGATGAAAAGCAACTACAACTAATTCTGAAGTTGCTCGTCTACTACGGTATACATTTCCAAGGCAGCAAAAGAAGGAGGGAGCTGAAATGTAAATGCCAAGAATTAAAATCAACGAAGAAAAAAACGGAAGTATCCTAGATAGTGGGCAATAGGAATGGACAAGGACAGGTAATAAACAATTTGAGATGGAGAGAAGCTACCGGAAGAGAACGGGCTTTTTTTTTTTTTTCCTGCCAGGAAGGGGCCTCACTGTTATCCAGATTGCCAGTGAACTCCTGGACTTCAGTGACCCTTCCACAAAGCCTCCCAAGCACTGGGATTACAAGCAGATGCCACTATGCTCAGCTCTTTGGTTTCTTTTTTAGAGACATTTAACATGCATTTAAAAGTTTTATTTTCTTATTGAAACTGTCAGTAAGAAGAAAGTTACTTGGAATCACATTATTCCTTTAATTTTTTCACAGAGAATATTCCATTTACTGTGTAGTTCATGGTCTTCTGGACATGTTCTAAGGAATATGTTTGTTAACATGGTAGTTTCAGTTGGGCAAAACTTGCTCCCAACAAAACTTGAACTTAATTTCTCACATATTTCCAGTGGTAACCAATGATCAGGTGCTTCAATATTGCAGATTTCAATTCTTCCATTCTTTATATCTATGAATACTTTAATTTCCACATGTGACTGTTCATATAACACATTAAAGGTAGTGTTGATACTAAACTTTGGGGTTTTGCCATATATCCATTCCCAAGTCTGTAGTTCTTTGGCTTTGCTGTTTATTCCAGGAAACAATGTTTCATCCGTGGGGTTTATTAGGTTAATGTGATTATCAATTTGATGATAAGCAGCATACTCTGCAGCAATAGCATTCATCAGTACTTCGCAGGTCAGAGTGGGATCTTTCTCCAAAAGATTTTTCACTGCAGAAGGTATGCTAGTAGTGGCATTGCTCTTGATCCCTTGATAAGGGCTCTTTAGTGAAGAAGACAAAGAAGTTCCATCAGTGCTACATAACAAGGTACAATGGTGATAAGCAGCAGTCCGGCCAATCTTTGAGGCCGTTCCTGAGATTTTAAACTGTCCATCTAGTAAAAGGTCAAATCTTTTGGTAGCCTGCACATCCAGCTGGGGTTGGGCAGCATTCAGAGCCCTCACAATTAATTTCAGATTTTCCATTCTATCATACTTGTTTTTGGTTGTAAAGAAAGTTAAATTGATATTACCCATATCATGGTAGACTGTTCCTCCTCCACTTCTTCTCCTAGCCAGCTTTATACCTTCTTCTCTCATCAGATTCAGGTTACATTCTTGCCAAGGATTCTGATGCCTACCAATTACAACAGAGGGAGAATTTCTCCAGAAGAAAAGAACTGGCTTGCCTTCTAGGTTTACATGATCATGGATCCAGTCTTCTACAGCCAGGTTTTGATATACATCATTGGAAATCGACTGTAAAATGAGCCCACCTTTTGTAGTGTTTTTAAAGCCAGCTGCTGGGACCTTGTGGTTACAAAGTAACTGGAAGCAATTCTTCACTGAAAATGGGATCAGCATGCTTTTAAAAATGGAAGATATGCAAATTAATACAATGAAAAAAGGAAAATTAAGTTCTGCTTTCTAGCTATCAATTATTGGTTATTTGATTCAAACTTAGCTATGTGTCCAGTCCAATTGCCTGTTAGCTTTATCATTAGTTTTTAGCAACTTTATAACAATGAATACTCAAAAAAAAAAGATAAAATTCAAATAATTTCAGCTGAAATGAAATGATGGCACAGATTTTTCAAACAAAAAGGATGTAGTAAATACACTACATATTTCAAAGCTAACACATTATTTTTACTGCATAATACAGGTCCATTGAGAAAATAACAGATAACAACAAAAAAAATACATAACCCCACCACTTGAAGAGAATCACAAAACTGGTTCAAACAACCCATTAACCCACTTTCTGACTTCGGAGCTTGTATATCATCCACACACTTTTTTTTTTTTTTTTAAAGTTCAGGTACTTGCTATGTTGCCCAGGCTTGCCTCAAACTCCTGAGCTCAAGTGACCTTCCTGCCTCAGCCTCCCAAGTAGCTGAGACTACAAGTGCATGTCATTGTGACACATATTCAACGTTCAAGGCCAGCCTGAGCAACTTGGAAAGACTGTCTCAAAAATAAATTACAATGGCTAAGCTGGGCATGTAAGCTCAGTGGTGGGGTGGGGCACTTGCCTAGCATACGTGAAGACCTGGGTCCAAGTGCCAGTACACACACAAAAAACAAAAACTAAACAAACAAAACCAGTTTACTCAAATCAGTTTCTTAGTCTATATTAGTTTTTTTTCCCCTAGTTTTCCTGTGTTATCATCAATGCATTTGTGGTGTTGCAGTGGAGGCTCAGTGGTTACAGCACTTGCCTGGCATGCATGAGGACAGATTCAAACCCCAGCACCACAAATATAATGAAATGGAATTGTCAGAGCAATGAAAGCCACATGAAAAAATAAAATTGATACTCTCTCACTGTCCCTCTCTCTCTTAAAAAAAAAATTCATTTATGAACATCTCTGTGGAAAGTTCTATGTCTCTAAAATGTTATAAAACAATTCGTATTTGATGTTGAAATATATGATTTATTCCCAGTATTATTTTTATTTAGGTCAAGATTAAATTAGTATGAATCTCCTGAAGTCAGAGGGAGAGGTCAATTAGAGTAGGCAAAAGTACTGGAAGGCTATAAACAAATCCATTGTTTGGACAACTTTATACATTGTTTATGTCAAAAGGTTGAAAATACTAGCTATGAAAATGAAGCACTTTGACTATTTATGGTTTTAACCACTCTATTGCAATTTAGTTTCTTTGGATGTTTGTAAATTTCCTTCAGATGATAAAATAGGAATAGAATGGGTTACTAAAGTAAGCTAAATTCCTTAATCAAGTAATGTCCTAGAAGTATTACTCCTACAGTAAAAAGAGTCTTCACATTTTCATCAGTCTTGTTATACTTCATAAACTATTTTATAGAAAAGACGAACCTGTTTATATCTTCCTCTAAGGAAGATCTGGAGAGGTTTAACAGAGGAAGGGACACTTGAAATCTGATGGTTTACTAGGTCAGTGGGAATAGCATATGCCAGGCATATTCAAAGGCAGGAACTGTTAGGGTCATTTAATAGTAAGGCATGTTTTAAGGACTCCTTCCTAAAAGTCAGAGTTACACTACCAGTGTTCTAGCTCCACTCAGATTGCATTTCTTTGGTTAATCTTGTTTTTGGTTCTGTTTGAGTCTGATAAAGTCTTACAGTCATTCAACAAATATTTATGGAGTGCCTACTAGGTACAACATAGTAAGGGGACAGAGAAAGGAGGAGACAAGTTCATGTAATCCAAAAACATTTGGGTTCTCTCTAAAGGTGGTTAGGATAGTGCTTTAAGCAGGAAAATGTTGTTATACCAAACTAGCTCTACAATGTTGTGCATGGATTAACGAAAGGGTAGACTAGGAACAGAGCAGTTAACGAATACTGTGGCTGTACAAGCTAGAGATGATCAGTATCTGGACTGGGGCAGCGGACAGAAAAAGAAGATGGATATGAGAGATATTAAGGAGGTGAGCTTCTCTGTCTTCAAGGAAGTTTTAGCATCTCCACAACCTATTGGAAGCATGTAAGGCATGAGGCAATAATGTAATAAGTGATAAGAAGGCCTTCAGTGACAATGAAGTTCAGACATACTGAGAGTAAGGAAAAGTATTCCATTAAGGAACCATACAAAGAACTGGGTAGTACTAATGAGTGGAAGAAAGGGGAATTGCAGGAGAGGAGAGAGCTGCAGAAACAGATGTCAGATTACCAAGAGCCATGTTTAATGCTTGGAGTTTCTCATGAGGACCATTAAAGAGGTGTGGAAGAGTTTTTAAAAGCCAAAGACTGGATTTATGCTCTGTAGAGACATCGCCTAGGGACTTAATGGAAAATCTACAATACTTGGTAATTGAATGATGATGAGAGAGAGGTTAATGTTCTTTATGAACATATCTTATTAATGTTAAGCCCTGATATCTGGACTGGCTAATGGGTAGTAAGAGGTGACATTTCCTAGGACAGATTTCATAGAAGAGGAGGTATGGGGTGAAGATATTTGGTTCATTTTAACTATGTTGAACAATGTCTATGGTTATCCACCAGCCAATCAGACAGAGCTGAATAGACAGTACTGAGACCATGGAAAGAGACCAAATTGTCCTGAAAGGGTTCTGTGAGCAGACAAAGAATCTTCAGTACAACCCTGAAGAGCAACAATACTTAAAGGATATGAAGAGAATGAAGGGAGAAAGACCTCCCAAAGAAAACTGAGAATAAGAGAAAGAAAAATTTTAAATATGATATTATGGAAGTTTCAAGGAGATAAGATGCTGAAAACAGATCATCATTAAGAAAGTTATTATTTGGGCTGGAGCAGTTACTCAGTAGTTACTGTGCTTGCCCTGCATGCGCAAGAACACGGGTTCAAACCCCAGCACCCACATACACAATTAAGTGTCAGAGCAGCAAAGGCCATGTGAAAAACTCAATAAAAATTGATTTTTCTCTCTTCACTGTCCTTCTCTCTTAAAAAGAAAGAAAGAAAGAAAGTTACTATTGATCTTGGCAAGAAGCATATGTTGAGTGACAGAGACAATGAGTATATTCTTGTTGTAAAATGGAAAAGCTAAGGCAACAAAAAGAATGTGGAGTTAGGAGAGAACTTAAGATGCAAGAGACTTGAGCATGTTTAGATGCTGGTAGGACAATCAGAAGAGAGTCACATTGGTGAAGGGAACACCACACATGAGTGCTGTTGGGATCCAGGGTTCGGAGAGAGCAGAAGGGATCCTCTTCCACTGTAATCCAAGGGAGAAACAGTGACGGGTTGGAAAGTGCTTGAGGAGTGGAAATTCTCAAAGACCTTATGATGTACTCTTGTTAGCATATACAGAGTATGGCAAGATAGCAAAGTAGTTAAGAGCTTAAATTTTAATACTGGCTCTGCTGCTTACTAATTGAATAACACTACAAAAGTAGTTTAACTTCTGGCTGCTTCAATTATCTCAGACCTTATGGAATGGTTCAGAGAATAAAATGTTACTACTCGTAACCATTCATTCTAGCCAACATTAACTGCACTGAAATGTCAACTGTTATTAGAGTTCCTTCCTTCCCATCTCTATTGTTTTGGTACAGTTCCAGTCATATAACAGTATTCCCTCAAATGTATAAGGACTGCTACCCAAGATGCAATAAAGTGGCCATTTGCCTTGACAAATTAACTATAGTCCACAAAATATTGGCCGAAAACAAGATCTTGCTAAGTTGCAGAACTGACCCAATTCATGTATTGATCCAATGTGTGGATCATGTATTGATCTAATTTATGTATTTTTTTTTTTTAAGGAGAGAGTGAGAGGAGTGAAAAAGAATCAATTATATTTATTTTTTCATCTAGCCTTTGTTTCTCTGACACTGTTGTTTGAACTCAGGTCCTCAGACATGCCAGGCAAGTGCCTTAACTGATGAGCCACTACTCCAGCTCCTATTTTATTCATTCTAATAGTGCCCAAACTCTCCATTCGTCCAGGCATTGTGTATGCAGTATGAATGAAGCACAACCCAACAAAGATATTAATTTGACAAATTCTGCAACAACTATATGACATGTATTCCTCTTAGCCCTTGGGATTCATGAATAAGACAAATAAACAAAGGCGATAAGGCCTATAGGAAAAAGAAAAAGAAGAACTGAGAAGGGAGGACTGTAAATGTGTATGCAAGAATCGTTTTTCTATTTTAAATAGGATTATTAGACTAGGCCTCATTAAAAATATGGCATGTGAAGGAATTAGGTTGAATGCATATATAACAAAAGTCTAGGCCTTAGTGAGGATGTAACATTGTAGCTGAGCCCTAAATGAAGAGAATCATTGGAGAAAAAGTGAAAAGAAATGTCCATAAAAACTTAAATGGGGGGGGGGCTGGAGCAGTGGCTCAGTGGTTACAGAGCTTGTCCAGCATGCGTGAGTTCCCAAGTTCAAACCCCAGCACCACGTACACAAGGAAGTCTCAGAGCAACGAAAGCTGCATGAAAAACAATATAAAAAACTGTTTAAAAAAATCTAAATGGGAATTTACTGATTTACAGACAGAACCATGGACTATCAGCCAGATATTCCTCTCAACCTGCCCAAGTACTTGCTGTAGGACTACAGATAAGCCAATTATCTTAACTTTGCTTGGTGAATACACATCAGAAAAAAGACTTGAGATATATGATTTCAAAATCTGATAGGACGGATCCGAGGACACCATCTCAATTCCTGGATCCAGGAAAGATCCCACTCTTCAGGTAGGATGCTGTTTGATCCTAGTGGAACCTTGAATTCACCTGGATCAGGTGTCTCCTCTGCTCTATGCTCCTGTAGCCGATAGCCTGGGACTGAATGATACGGTCTTTCCTTAATTGTCAGGATACAGCCCAGCCTTTGAAGGACTAGTAATATTTTTTGGCTTTTTAAATCACTTTGCATATCTCTACTCTCACTCTGTAATTACTCATTTTACAGTTTCGTCCTCAGAAGGCACTCCTGGGTCCACGCTCTGCGGGGCACTTCGCTGCCACTTGGCACTGCCAGGAATGCTTTCCCATCACCCAAAAGAAAACGGATAAAAAATGACAACTGCATAATCCCAGCCCATCATAAGACCTTACCAAGACTATTACTTTGCCACTTCTCTGATACACACCACTCACCCAGAATCTCATTCTACGGTCCTTCGTGGCTCTCTGTGCGCATGCAACCGCTTGCAACCAACACGCCCTAGGTTCCAGATCCACCGTTCCTAACAGAGCAATCGGGTTGCCCCAAACGCTGAAGATAAATTGCAGACCCTTCAGCAGCAGGCCTGGGGCGGTGCGCGCGGAACCGGCCTCAGGGTTCCGATTCTCTGCCGGCCGCCCGAAAGACACCCAGCGCACAGCAGGGCCCTCAGCTGCACGCCACAGCGCGTGGCGATCGCCTAGCTCCGCTTCCGGCTTCACTCACCTGCCGTTTCCGGCGGCACCTACCAGCTCTGGCTGGAGAACTAGCGTCTGACCCGCGGCATTCAGCGGCTGCGCACGCGGCGGCCCCGCCCCTAAAGCCCCGCCCACGACTGGAGGCGGGGCCCCGCCGTGGCCCGCCCCCGAGGGACGGAGGAGGCGTGGCCACTCTCGGAGCGCTCTGGGCCTTCTCGCCCGGGTGATGGGGTCGGGATTCCTAAGGCTCCTTCCGTGCGGGCGAACTAAAGCAAAACCAAAATCAAGGCAGGGTCTCAGGCCATATTCGAACAAAAGTATGGAAAGTTGTTACAAAGCCCCAGGTCGGATGGCAGTTCCCCGCGTGACTGCACAGAAATAACGGCCTCCCAGGGGCGAAGGTAGGAGAGGCCGGGGCGCCTGTGCGAGGGGCACTTCGTAGGCGAGGTCAGGTCACAGCCGCGCTTGAGGCCAGCAAGTACTCTTTACACAGTGCTCAGACATTGCCCTGCGTCCTCACATAGCTTTCTCTCAGTTCCACTGCCAGACCAAAAGGTGAAATACAAATGAGTTTTGAAAGACATCTTGCATTTAGGGAATAAACTTTGGTATTTGCAACACAGAGATGGTAATAAGTTGGACTGAGTGGATCAAAAATAAACGCTGGGCATTGTGGTCAAGAAAGTCCTTGTGGGCGCTGGAGTGGAGGTTCTGCGGTTTCAAGCGCATGGACGCTGGTTCATAAGCACCAAGTACACAATGAAGTGTTTGAGCAACGAAAGCCACATGAAAAACTAAATAAAATTGATTCCCTCTTTCTCTCTCCCTCTCACTGTCCCTCTATCTTTAAAAAAACAAAACAAAATTTAAAAAAAGTCCTTGTGCCTCAGCCAAATGGGAAATTCAACCGCCATGGTAATAGTTGCAGCTAGCTATGGCAGTGTGACAAACTGACTCAAACATCAGTGACTTAAAATAATGACTTCTTACCTCTTAAGAATTAAATGGGCAAGCTGGCTGATTCCTCAGATGGTTTCATCTGGGTTTATTCATGTGGCATAATGATCTGGTAACTTGACTGGGCAAGATGTTGTACATTCAAAACTTTTTGAAAAGAATAACCCCCAGCTACACAGCACAATCATAAGGCACAAAATGGTAAACTAATCATACTAATAAAAATGACCACCTGTGAACTTATTTAAGTCAGCATCACCTGGATGCATGGGAGTATCAAATGTGTATCAGAAAAAAACAGACCCACGAGCTTACCATTTTCAGATGGAACCTCCTCCCCTAAAGTGCATAAAAGGAGCACTCCCAGACTGGATATGGCTGCACTCTGACCCTGTCATTAGTCATGGGCCTTGCCCACATTGCCACATCAATGCTGCTTCAGCCCAGCATTTTCCTACCTATGGCAACACAAGGCCCACTTCAAGCTGACACCTCAAGATGACACTTGAGTGCCTGCCTTCTGGACTCTGAGAACTGGTTCCTTAAAATCCTGGTCTGACAATCTCCAATATTGAGTATTATAGACAATAGCAATTAAGATTGGAATGGAATCAAAGAACTTGTGACTGCCTCAGTCATGACACCAAAGGTACCATGAATATTTTCAGTGAATTAATGCCCATGAAAGTGATTTTGTGAATTTATTGTTATTCAATAACTTTGACATTGTGGAATGATACAAACATCTCCAGACTATTAAAGGCATAGCTCACTCATGACAACTGCTCTTCTTGGGGAGAGGAGCCCAAAGAATTTTTGACTATCTCTTTCAATCTTCCACAAAAATAGTCCCTCGTTCAGTTAGAAGGGAAATTAAGACTTGCCTGTTGGAGTAAGCAGCATTCTGAGTTCACAGTTGGCAATGCTGATACCATAAATGACTACATTTAAATTATGCAGGTAGCAATGGATTTTTTTCAGGCTTACAGTAGGAATTTTCCTAGATATTAAAAGTAACCCCATATATTGTCACTCTTTACTTACGTTACTTCCTTCTGAATTTGACTTCTCTGAATAGTTTATTTTTCTCTAATTTCCTTCTGAGACTGTTATAGAGTCCTATTATCTCCTCCCTGTCTAAGACTTCCGTCCCTTGGTATTGCTATCCCTCTGTTACTTCTCCACTAGAACCTTTCCAATGCACTCTAACATTCTTCACAGTCCCCTAGAAACCTCATTTATCCTTCAACCTTTCAACGTGTATGCTCCCTTTCAGAGCAAAGCTTCTTGGAGTCACTGCACATCCAGTATCTACTTCCTCACTTCATGTTCAACCTACCCCAAAATGGCTTTTGACCTGTTTATTCCAGCATAAGGACTTTGGCTGAGGCCACTGGTGACATTCAATTGTTAAGTCCAACGGAACTTTTGGTCCTCTTCCTACCTTTCTGTTGACTTGCTCTGCCTGGAAAGACTCCTGTGGGCAACCTTTACATTATCACTTGGTTTTGCTCCAGTGTCACTACCAACTCCTCAGCCTCTTTGCCAGCTGCCCTTGCTCTGATCAGTTCCTAAATGTTGGAGCTCCTCATGCCTTTATCTTCCACTAGAAATTCTCCTTAAGCAATCACATTTATTCCTATGGCTCTAAAAACCATTTTTTGTATGCAACTTCAATTTTTTAAAATTTTTAGTTCTATACATACAACTACCTTGGAAACCTGGATGTTCAAACATTGTGCTCCTGAGCTCATGTGTTGCTCCAGGAAAGCTCCATGCATTTTGCCTCTTTTTTTAAAACTAGAAATTGTTTTTTCTTCCTAATGTATCATTTCCAAGCCATCACTATGTTCTGCTGAACTTCACCTGGACTATCCACTTATCTCTAACTGGATACCACTATCATCACCCACTTAGACAACCATGTAATTGCATATAAATACCATATCCTCAGAGAAGTCTTCCTAGTTCCCAGAATTAAAATCAAGTTTATGTGTTATTTCTCCTGTTACATGTCTCTGAATGCTTTACTTTTTATTCATGGCATATGGCATATCTTATATAATTTCTGTCGAATGTTTGGTCTTCCCTAGTGGGAAGCACAGTGAAGGCAGTAGCTATTTTATTCACTGCCATATCTCCAGCACCAAGCACATTGCCAGGCTAGATGAACAATGAATGATTTTTTTTTCCTCTTGCCCAAAGAATTATGTTTTGTAAATGATAAAAAGCATTATTTTACTGATTTATCTATTATTCAACAATTTTGGTTCTTTTTATTCTAGGTTCAGTATTCCCTACAAATATTTAGCTTTTGTCTGTTATAAAATATTTCCCTCCAAAGAAGATTACTTTTCCTCTTTTTAAGATGAATATTGGGCATTAAAGTCATTAAACATTACAGTACAAGAACATGTTCAAACTCTATCTCTATCTCTGTCTCTGTCTCTCTCTCTCTCTGGGTGTGTGTGTGTGTGTTTTCGGTACTGGAGATGGAACCCAGGACCTTGCAGTTACTAAGCAAGAAGTGTACCATTGAGCTACACCCTCAGCTATGTTCAAAACATACATGAAATATACTGGGTGTATAGCTTAGTGATAGTGCATGCGTTTAGCATATGTGAGGCTCTGGGTTCAAGTCCCAGCACCAAAAAATAAACAAATAACGGTTACGGGTCACTATATGTATGGATACAAAATGGTTTTAATTTCATCTAACATTACTTGGAACAACACTGCTGTTTCAAACTGCCATATAACTGATCGGTGAAACAAGTATTTGAACATAAGGTTGTTTTCTTATACAAAATATTGGTGGAATAACATGATGGCATCTGCAAGATACACAAATTTGGAAAGAACTAATTTCTAACTTTGAAATGGATTCCACATGGGAAGTAAAAGGAAAATTTTAAATGCGAAGTGCTTCTGAACATATGTAATTGACTGGTTGATGGCAGAGGTTATCTGCAGGAATCTTGTTCAGAACAGAAATGCCAAATATAGAAAGGTAAAGTATCCTAAAGCAAAATCCCATCTGACAATGCCACACACAGAAATGGTACAGCAGAAAGAGCGTGAAATACTGGGGTGGAATTATGTGGGCACTTTCTCCACCACTTGTTAAACGCACTAAAAGCGTAGCAAAAAAATTTTATTGTCATTCAAATACTGTTACTAAAACTTTTTTATTTCTAACAAGAACAGAATATAATCCCAGAGAAATCTACCTTGAATTTTGGAAGGCTTTTTCTTTCTAAAGCAACTGCTGTTTGGATATGTACCATCAAAAAATGTAGTTTAAGATGATTAATCAATAATGAAAAAGAAAATAATAGTCGTCCTTCATTTGCTTAGATTTTCCCAATAAGGTTCAGTTCTCATTCAACACCTCCACTTAATCAAAGGATTTTTTTTTTTTTTGGTAATATGTGTAAGCTCCTTCATTCCACATCTGTTATTTCCATTCCATCATTTTCTTTAACATATATCACTGGACCCAACTCTTTCTCTGAAAGAGATCCTGGGCCAATTCCTTCAATTCTTGAACAGTTTTCTTGGTTTGTGTCTTCTAACCTTATTTTCTTAGTGTTTTGAAATAACCGAGTCGTTGGTTCCAATCTACTTTTCTTTGTCCCTTGCAATAAGTGATCGTCCACTTTTGAATCCGTTTGCACAGCAGATACCTGAGTAGCAGATTTATGAAGTGAAAATCCCATCGGGACAGCTAAACAAATATCAGAGTAATTTGAAGATACCTTATTAAGTACTGGAAATGTTTCTTCAATTGGATTACTGAAAAAAAAAAGATGTAGGTAACAAGTGAATACAACAAGAATTTTGACAACTTCATGGGAATGTTTGAAAAAAATATCATGGTAATGCTATACATATAAATCTTTTCAGTTTTTCTATAAAGCCGCTTGAAAGTCTTTTTAAGAGGAATTTGCCTGGACTGGAGTGGTGGCTCAGAGGTTTCAGCGCTTGCCTGGCATGCGCAGAGATGCAGGTTTGAACCCCAGCACCACGTAAAAAATGCAGTGTTAGGAGCAAGAAAGGCCTCATGAAAAACTAAATAAAATTGATTCTCCCTGCTCACTCTCTCACTGTGCATCTCTCACTTTTTAAAAAAGGAATTTGCATGATGTCGTTTATCACATTTCAGTAAATAATAGCCCTTCTCTTAGTCCTTTCTGATTCTTGCTTCTTGCTAGCAATAACTTTTCTTTCTTTTTTTTTTTTAAGAGACAGAGGGACAAGAGGGTGGGGAGAGAATCAATTTTATTTACTTTTTCATCTATTTTTTCTTTTTTTGGTTTTTTTTTGTTTGTTTATTTATTTTTTGCTCCGACACTTAGTTGTCGGAGAACCCAGATCCTCACACATGCCAAACAAGCACTGTAACTGCTGAGCCACGGCTCCAGCCCTAGCAACAACTTTTAATTCATTGTTAATGCGTTAAAAAAAATAATTGCTGAGGCTGGAGCCTTGGCTCAGCGGTTACAGCACTTGACCTGCATGCCCTAGAATGGGAGTTCAAACCCCAGCACCACATATACAATGGAGTCTTGGAGCAACAAAAGCCACATGAAAAACTGAGTGAAATTGATTCTCTCTCTTTCTCTCTCTCTTAAAAAAAAAAAGGGGGAAAAAAAAGAAAGGAAGAAATAATTGCCAAAGGCAGGCACTCTGTGTTACGTAAAAAAAAAATAAAGATGTCTGGTATGGTTTGGATTTGAAGTGTGAAAGCATGGTCCCTAATGCATCAAAGTCCAGAGGTTGGGCCTTTAGGCAATAATTGGATCACGAGAACTCTGACTTCATTAGTGGATTAATTCATTGATAGCTGAATAGACTCTACTGGGGCATGCCGTAGAAGTGTTTACCTTCTCCCTGGCCCCTTTATTGCTCCTGCCCCCTTGCACCCCTGCCCCTGATTACTGGCTGCCATGTAGAAAGCAGCGTTCCTCCATCACACCGGGCCTTCATATTCTGCCTCACCTCAGGCCCAGAGCAATGAAGACAGCTGACCTTGGAAACAGCAAGCCCAGATAAATATATACTCCTCTCAATCCTTGCTATAGTCAGGTATTTGGAACACAATGACAAAAATCTGACTGACACAATGTCAATAAAGATATAGTATTTGTTATGAATGTCTAATCTATTAAGAAAGATGGACTTGCAACATGGAGGAAGGCCTCAGAGAGGTTCCCAAAGGAGGGGAACCTGGAACAGAGCTGGGCTTTGAAAGGTGGGCAGGAACTTGCTAGGTGGAGTTGACCAGGATGGCAGAAGGATAGCTTCCTGCCACAGGAAAGATTTGAGTAAGCATGGTGCTTATTGGAGAACAGTGATCTACTGAAAATGTGCAGGCAGCTGCCTGGAATCTGGAACAGACTCTATGGTTACCAGTAAAAGCAATGTCCATTTCCTAGAACATATTATGTCTTCAAAATTTAGCTGCTGTATTATCTGTTGACAGTTTATAATTCCACACCCATCAAGCCCTAGTCATTGTCTACTTTACATTTCTAAGGAATCGCTTACATCCCTGTCAATCTATATCTGTGATTAAATATCAATGTTAAATTTATAATAGAACAGAGCCCAAGGCCTACTATAGTATCCTAAATAAAGAAGTTACTCAAATATTGCTACTATTACAATTAGAAAAGTACAGGTTTGGCTTTATGGGAATCAAATGCAATTTAGCTACATTTCAAAAAGATCTCTGATGAAATTCTAAAATGTAGGTATACCTGTTAATTATATTTGGAACTTGAAGATGAATTTTTCTTCTTCCTCATCAATACCTAATACTACTTTTGAGTTAATAAAATTAAGTTTATTCTACTATTTGGCTCCTTCTTTTTAATTAAAAAGGAAACACTCCATCAGGGGCATATCATATTGTTACTACATATATGCATTTATGATTGTACAGCAACTCAACTCCTCAATAAAACTTATAAAAAAAACCAAGGAAACACTCCTGTCAAAAATGAATAACTTGAGGCTATGAGTGTAGCTCAGTGGTACAGCACTTGCCTGGCACAAGTAGGGTTCTGGATTCAATTTCCAGCACTGGAAAAAAATAAAAAGGAACCTTGGATATAATCGTAAAGAATCAGATTGAGAGTCACTCAATTAAACAAAATAGTATGTTAAAAAATGTCAATGTCATGAAGGACAAAGAAAGGCTGAGGAACTGTTTAGATTAATGAAGTCAAAGATACATGATTTCCAAATGAGATGAATAATTCTGAATGTGCTTGTGTATGTGGATAGCACAAAGACCATAACTTGGATAATTGGAAAATTTGGATATGGATGATTTATTAGATAATAATATTGTATCAATATTAAATGCTGTGAATGGGGGCTGGAGCCATGGCTCAGTGGTTCCGTGCTTTCCTGGTATACACAAGGATGTAGGTTAGTACTCCAGCACCATATACACAACAAAGTGTCAGAGCAATGAAAGCCACATGAAAAACTAAATAAAACTGATTCTTTCTCTATCACTGTCCCTCTCTCTTTAAAAAAATAATAAATGCCATGTTATAATTGTATTGTGTTTATATAAACAAATGTCTTTGTTCTTAAGAATTACATGCTGAAATAATTAGAATTGAAGGATCGTATCTGCAACTTGATCTCAAATTGTTTAGCAATAGGTTAAGCACACAGAGCAAGTAAAATATGCAAAATGTTAATAACTATTGAATCTAGGAGGTAAAGGATAAAAAATTGTGAAGCATATTATTCTTGTTACAATTTTGTAGATTTAAAATGTGAAAATACAAAATTGGAAAAAGCTTTAAAAACATGAATAAAACCCTATAAAACAACATATTACATTTGAAATAAATCTAAGATAATGGTAACTTAT
>PVKS010017294.1:0-42310 GCA_004027875.1 Aplodontia rufa
CAGCTATGTGACTACCAGGCAAGGCCTGTTGGTAGAAAATACCAGGCTTATCTTTCTGTGAATAAGGAGCAGAGGTTAAAGTTGGTAACCCAGCCTTCTGCTCAGCTGGTCCAAGAGCAGCTGAAATTTTCTGAGCCTCCTCAGCTATGTGACTACCTGGGAAGCCCTGTTGGTAGAAAATACCAGGCTTATCTTTCTGTGAATAAGGAACAGAGGTTAAAGTTGGTAACCCAGTCTTCTGCTCAGCTGGTCCAAGAGCAGTTGAAATTTTCTGAGTCTCTTCAGGTACTTGACTACCTAGGAAGGCCTGTTGGTAGAAAATACCAGGCTTATCTTTTTGTGAGTAAAGAGCAGAGGTTAAAGTTGGTAACCCAGCCTTCTGCTCAGCTGGTCCAAGAGCAGCTGAAATTTTCTGAGCCTCCTCAGGTATGTGACTACCTGGGAAGGCCTGTTGGTAGAAAATACCAGGCTTATCTTTTTGTGAGTAAAGAACAGAGGTTAAAATTGGTAACCCAGTCTTCTGCTCAGCTGGTCGAAAAGCAGCTGAAATTTTCTGAGTCTCTTCAGGTACATGACCACCTGGCAAGGGTTGTTGGTAGAAAACATCAGGCTTATCTCTTTGTGAGGAGGAAGCAGAGGTCACAGTTGGTATGCCAGTCTTTTGGTCAGCTAGTCCAGGAGCAGCTGAAACTTTCAGAGCCTCTTCACGCATATGATGGCCTGGTTCAGCCTCTTGGTAGAAAACAACAGGCTTTTCTCTAGGTGATTGAGAAATGGAGGATACTATCGGTATGACATTCTTCTGATCAGCAGCCCCAGGAATAGTTGAAACTTTTGGAGCCTCTTCAGTTAGATAACTATCTGGCAATGCCTGCTGGTAGAAAATACTGGATTTCTCCCTGTATGGGTAGGAAGCAGAAGGTTTTGTTGGTATCCCAGTTTTCTGGTCAGGTGGTTCAGGAATATCTGAGACTTTTAGACTCTCTTCAGTTAGATGACTATGTGTCAATGCCTTTTGGTTGGGAATATCAGTGTGTTGACCAACAGTATGCTCTTGAGAAGAACTTAAAGCCAACTGAGACAAGTCCTCAGGAGACAAGGATAAATGAGATCCAATGTCTGTATCTCCAGGAGTGGTACTGATACCCGATATCAATTTGGACTGAGTAGTTTCAGCTATACCTCCTTTAGCAGCATCTCCTAAAGAAAAAGAAACTTGTTAATGTTGCATAGATTTTTTTTCAATTTAAAAAAAAATCAAAGTAGTTTCACTACCTTGTGCCTTTAAGCTTTTAGAAATGAATCCTGTGGAAATAATCACCAAAGGAGATAAAAATACATAAAGATACTAAGTACAAAGCAAACTAAAGTGAAAATTATAATAGAGTAATGGTTTAAAAATAGCAGGATACCCGTCTGTGAAATATTATATGGATCTTAAAATTTTTTTTTTTGTTGTTGTTAAATAATTTTCAATGGGATAGAAAAATTCTACTGGGTCTGTGATTTCATTTCATTGTGTCACGAATGCTGGCAGAAGACATAAGATTCAGTGTTAGAGATTTTTCACCCATGGAACAGCAAAGAATTACTAGCTTATTTTCAAGGGCTCTTCTTGGCCTCAAGTTCCACAGGAGCAATATAATATAGGTGTTATGCATGCAGTGAATTTGACTCTTTCTGTGTTTCATATTTGTATATTTGTCTATATTTGTATATTTGTTTCATATTTGTATATTTTCATATTTGTATATTGTCTTTCATATTTGTATACAGAGATCTATATATAGATTAAAGGTACACTAAGAAGTTTGAACTTAATTCTACAGGCATGGGGAATTGTTGACAGCTTTGATGAGAACCATTAAGGAGGATAGAAAGGGAATGTGAATGTTTAAGCAGAACAATCCAACAGAACTTTCTCCAATAATAGAAATATTCTATATTTTCACTACTAGAGTAATTCTAAATGAAGGTAGTTCATTTTAAATGGCAGTGTAAATAAATGACTACAACACAAAGAAATCATTTAACAAGTGTGGACTGATTCACTTGTTCATTCAAAAAATATGAATGTTTATGATGTGCCAGGCACTGTTCTAGATACAATTAAAAAGAAAAAAAGACAATAATTCCTACTTCACAAAGTTTACATTCTAGTAGGAGGAGTCACACACATGCATGGATGCACGCACACACAAAAGAGTTGGTAAAATATCGTATGAGATGCTATGATGGTTGCTACATACAGCAAGTAATAGCTATACTTTACATACAGTGGAACTGAGTTTCCAAGATAATTATATCACAATTATTCTCAATCTGAGTCTCTTATTAACTTGCAGATTCTGAATCAGCAGCTCTAGAATGAGATCTGAAATTCCACATTTTTACAAGCTCCCTAATGATACCCAATGTATCATTATACATTGGGTCCTTAGACCACATTTTGAATAGCAAAGATATATATATTTTTTAGACTTCTACAATAAATGACCTTAACCTTTAATTCTACATGTGTTCAGAACTCTTTTCATGACAACTGACTGCCCTTCTGTAAGGATTCTGGAGAGATTCAAAGTAGCTAAATACAGAATAAAATGGGTTGAGGCATGAACTACATGGTAAAGAAGTAGAAGTACCAAGAATTAACTATCCAAGAAAACTAAAAGCAAAGGAAAATGTGTAAACTACATTGTGAATATGGGTTCTGAATGTTTGTGAAGAAATAAAATAGGCCCACGAAGTCAAAAAACCAAAACAGATTAATGAAATAAAATCTTACTTTTCCAAATGATCTCCTAATTTTTTGACATTTTTATTTTACTTTGATCATTACAAACTATTAATGATATCATGAAGGGGAACCAAAGAGATAAATGGCTAAGTCATTAAGATATATAGCCCAGATTCTATTTTGTTTTTTTAGAAAGGGGGGGAAGGAGGGTGAGAGGGTGAATGAGGGGGAGAGAGAGAGAGAGAGAGAGAAACAGAATGAGAATCAATCAGAATGAGAATCAATTTTATTTATTTTTTCATCTGGCCTTCATTTCTCCAAAACTTAGTCATGTATGTGGTGCTGGGTTATAACCCAGGTCCCTGCACATGCCAGGGAAGCACTTGAACTACTGAATGACTACTCCAGCATCTATAGCCCACATTCTTGAAAGATATAAAGGTTTATATAAGGTAGTAAGACCTTACATAGAAAAACCTTTGGAGGAAGGAAAAGATTTGTTAAAAAAAAAAAAAATTTGAACACTTAACACAGTAAGCTTTGGAAGGTACAAAAAGAGACTCAAGGTATTAAAGAAGAAATTCTTCATTATTCTGTGTAAACTTAAGGGCAAATTCTTCTGTCAGAAGATTTTATGGTCAAAACCTAGTAATTATCATTTTGAAATGTTTATATAGGTAAAGAATTTGTGATAATGGATGACATAATTTTAGAATGCTTATTAGTCTCAGCCCTGGAAGACAGAAATAAATACAATAAATGTGAGTACTACAATATTACTACATACCTACTGAATCTTTGCAGACTCATTTTCAGAAATGGGTATGGGTTTAAGAGAAATGTTTTGACCACGGACAGGAAGAGAGTTGCCCAGAAAAAGATTCAATATGCCAAAATTGGGCATGAATGGGAATTGTGTAGAGAAGAGGTGGAGACTAGTAAGTAAACAGCTTAGTTAAGATTTGTTAAAGAACTCTTCCCTTAGGAGCCAAATGCTTATTCATATAGATTGCTTTCTTAGGAGAAAAGACAGTACATTATTTCCCAAAGTGTAAAAGGATTCAATAAAAATATCACTTGATTTAATACAAATAAAAAGCTGGGGCTGGAGTGGTAGCTCAGTGGTTGAAGCATTTGCCTAGCATGTGCAAGGACCTGGCTATAAACCCCAGCACCACATACACAATCAAGTGTCAGAGAAACAAAGCCCAGATGAAAAAATAAATAAAATTAATTCTCTCTCCCTCTTTTTTTTTAAAGAGAGAAGAACAGTGAGAGAGACAGACAGACAGACAGAGACAGAAAGAGTAAATTTTTATTGAGTTTTTCATGTGGCTTTTGCTGCTCTAACACTTAGTTGTGTGTACATTGGTGCTGGGGTTTGAACCTGTATACTCACACATGCCAGGCAAGCACCATAACCGCCAAGCCACCACTCCAGCACCTCTCTCTCCCTCTATAAAAAAATTTTTAAAAATAAAAAGAAAAATAAAAAGCCCTTTATTTCTCACAGAAAAAAATAAGACACAATTCCAAAATAAATTAGTATATTTCTGGATGTCTAGCCCTCTAAATTAGTCACAATTGAGAATTACTGGCTGTCTATAAAGTACCTATTATATACACACAGCAAGGAAACTAAAATACCTACAGTTTGAAAAAGGACAGTGGTGATACTTTTAAGTCAGACTTTGTCTTTACAGATGTTATTATTGCTAAGTATGAATTATTGTAACCATCATTTTTATAAGTACATATTTATTAATTATTGATAACTAGATAATTATGGTAATTTTTATGAGTGGTTAAATCCTTTGATAAACTAATGTTCACATCAATAGTATTTCAAACCTAAATTCTTTTAATTAGACTATAATACATGTATATTATGATTCAAATAGGAATTCTTGATATCTTTATTGGCAAAGTAGATGTAAATATTACCCCTCCAAAGTACCTGCATGGTGATACTTCATTAATGCTGTTGATAAAAGTATGCCAGTTAATTAACTCGCAATATAATATCAAGTAAAATGTAATAAAAATTGCTGTTTTCACAGATAATAGGACACTGTTTAGTAAATTACAAACTCATACTCAACCTGTATATTTTATTCCTTTCTAATTTTTTTACTGCCATCACAAAATTCTTTTTCAATGTAAACATGGGAACTGGCAAGGTTATAGACTCTTTAACACTCCTCCATTAGCAGAGGTTTCAAAAAGTTAAAAAACTGCTGGTGTTACGGAAAGTTCATGAACTACACATTCAGACATCAAATCAAAACACATTGTTTCCTTATAAAATAATCCTGGGAATGTTAGTTTCTTCATATCACCCTCGCAGGATTACGGACATTAAACGAAATCATGTATGTAAAGCACCTAGCAAATAGGGAGGGCATCCTTACTCATAGAAAACCCCTCTGAGACAGGAGGAAGATATAATTTCAGATCTTGCTTCCAGTTTCATCCTTAAGACATCCCTTTCCAAGTCCTACCTCAGACCAAAATCCTCACTTACTCTGAGCCACAATCACAGTCCCTCCCTGCCACGAATAACTTACATCTTCAATGGAAAGGATATCCAATTAATAACTACCTAAGGTAGTAAAGCTAAATCAAAGACTGGGCTTTAATCCAAATTATGACAGGACTGATAATGAATAATTAAATCAATTAAATTTACAGACAGAATTCATACTCCAAATATCAAAGATAAAAGTACATGTGCTATGCAAAATTATTGAGATGGTCTTACATTAATCAGAGATCAATAAAACAGTTACAAGAAATGAAGCCAGGGGCTGGAGCAGTGGCTTTGTGGTTACAGTGCTTGCCCAGAATGCACAAGTATGCAGGTTCGAACCCCAGCACCCACGTACACAGACTGCTAAGTGTCAGAGCAATGAATGCCATGTGAAAAACTCAATAAAAATTGATTCTCTCTCTCTGCTCTCTCTCCCTGTCCTTCTCTTTCTAAAAAAAAAGAAAAAGAAAAAAGAAGAAACAAAGCCACAGGATTTCATTGATAAATGAAATAAAGTAATTCAACCAGATGATTTTTATTTTAATTTGATTCACTTTGAGAAGTGATTAAAAAAAACCCAAAGACCAAGCCCTTACTCTACCACACTCCTAATTGAGTCTACCCAGACATGTTAATTTAACATTCAACAATTCATTACATCATTCAACAGATATTTACTGAGCACCTTGCACAGCCAAGTACAATTAAAATATTAACAAAGTCCCAGCTCAACCTTCAAAGACCATTAAAAAACAAGTAAAGCAACATTTACTATATTCATGTTGAGTACAATGTATATAGGGACTCTTTATAGAATACAATGGGAACACATATAAAGAGCATCAGATTCTTTCTTAAGGAAACATGGTAAGTAGTGGGAACCAGGAAGATTACTTGAAAAATAAACTGAGAATAAAAGGATAAAGACCAGAAGTGAGGCAAAGATGAATATAAAGGGCAGGGAAAGCAAATGTTCTGAACAGAGAAATATACTATCTGCCAGGTCAAGGAGATAAGATAGTTTAGTATAATGAAGAAATTACAGGGTTGGAGCGATGGCTCAATGGTTATAGCACTTGCCTGGCATACATGAGGACACATGTTTGAACCCCAGCACCACGTACACAACGAAGTGTCGGAGCAACAAAAGCTACATGAAAAACTAAATAAAATTGATTCTCTCTCTCTCACTGTCCCTCTCTCTTAAAAAAAAAAAAAAAGGGCAAGTAAGGGTAAAGCTAAAGATCTGAGCAGAGACCTTCTATGACATACCAAAGTATCTTTAATTTATCCCAGGGAATTCAGAATTTATCCTGAGGGTAAACAAAGGTTTCAAACTAAAAGTGATTATTACCAAGTCTGCCTTGTAAAAAAGACTATTCTGGCTTTTACAGAGTTAGGAGAGCAGAAAAGATGATCAGTTTTCTATTACTAATGAAGCAATCCAAAAAAGAAAAATTTAGAGTATAATAATTATAATCAACAAGACCGGGTAACTGGACAAGGATGACGGTGAAAGAACACAAATTTCTAGCTTGGCTGCTGAGCAGATCTTCATACAATTAGACTAAGAAACACTGAAAGAAGAGTTGGTTTGAAGAGATGATGATTAGTTCAGTGTTTGAAGTTCTGAAATTAAGGTGCTTCTGAGACATCCAAATGAAGATATTCCATAGATAAGCAGACACAAACATCTGCAGTACAAGATATATGAGATGGAGTTCAATATTTGGAGGCTGTTAGCCATAAAAAGTAACTGAAGCCTTTGGTATAGGTAAGGTCTCAAAGTTAAGACCCTTTCTTGCACAAAGCATTATTCCCTATCATGTTTCTCTTTGCTTCTGTCAACAAGCTGAGGAGAGTCAGTACTGTAGCCCACTAACTGACATGGTTGAGTTAGGAAACAATCATCAAGACTTCCCAGGCTTTATTGGGTACCATGATTTGTGTTAGATATTAACCAATGAAATATGATATTCTCTCTGAGGAACAAAATTTTAATAAATGGTGCTGTACTCTGTTTATGAAAAGATTGGAGAGGCATTTAAATTTTAAAAAGAGGGGTGAAAGCAATATGGAAATAAAATAATCAAATCCTCGTAGATAAAGTGGGACTTGAGCTAACCCTAAAATTATCACTTGAATGTAAAGAGATTGAGAAGAAAGGAAATGGCATTCCAGGAAAGGGAAAAGTAGAAGTAAAATATCAGAAAAAGGAATAAACTTGACTCTAGAGGGAAGGAAATAAATACAAACAAGAAAAAGGAAATGCTTAGTCTGGTATAACCCAAACGTACAGGAAAGAAAATGAAGGTTGGATAAATAGAAGGTCTTGGTAATCAACCAGAAAGTGTTCAAGTTTTACATGGGGAAAGAATATCTCATCAATATTCGAGGAGAATATAAGTTGGGTTTAGGGAAGATAAAAGAGGGTATAATGTGGTGATTAAGAATTGCTCTCTGGGGGCTGGAGCAGTTATGGCATTTGCCTGGCATGCACGAATTCACCAGTTCAAACCCCAGCACCACGTACACAATGAAGTGTAGGAGCAATGAAGGCCACATGATAAACTAAATAAAACTGATTCTCTCTCTCTCTTTCTCTTTCTCTCTCTCTCTCACTGTCCCTCTCTCTTAAAGAAAAAGAAAAAAAAAAAAAAAGAATAGCTCTCTGCAATGAGTGGCTTCCAGGCTCTTGCTTTCTTACTCATTCTGTGTCTTGCATACTTTCAATATTGGGATGTGTCAAGTTGAGCAAGCCTTAGAAGATAAGACAGAAAGAATTAAATCTCTGCCAAAAGAATTTTTTAAATAAAAAGCACAAAGAGCAGAGAAAAACCTATAAAATGATATATGGATATAAAACATATAAAATCTATATGCCCCCTAGCCTTCCTGAAACCACCTCTCTGAAGATAAAATGATTCATTTTCTCCCTACTGCCTGTAGCCCTCTTCTTGTTTTTAAAATAAACATTTTAAAAAAGAAAAAAAAAAAAGCCTTTCTAGCTTGCCTAATTTCCAGCACAGAGAAGGAGAAGAAAAGGGGGTGGGGACAGAGAAGAATAGGAGAAGAAAAAAGAGCTCTGATTTTAAATATTCCCAACCTAAAAAAAAAGTGAGATGGTAAATGTTAGTTTGTTTTAATTATTGCAATGTATATATACAACAAAACATCACTTTACCCCATAAATATGTACAATTTTTATTTTGCAAATTTAAAAATTAATTTTAAAAATACTTTTTTACAAGACCTGTCAAAATCTGCAATATTTGACAGTGTGGTATTGGTACAAGGATAGACAAGGAGACTAACACAACAGAATAAGGAGCCCAGAAACAATAAATGTGATATTAAAGTAAGAAAACTAAAGAATGCAGCTCTGGAGGTAGACTCCTTGGGTTCGTAACTAGTACTCTGCCATTTTATTACGTGTGGGACCTTGGGAAAGTCATTTAACTTCTCTAAGTCTCATTTTGCTCAACTACCACACAGGGTAAAAGTATGATTATAAAATTATATATAACAACAGTGTGATACAATTATATAAAGTATATATTACATAAAAATAAGTAAAATCTTAGCAAAGTAAGCAAGTGATAAATGCCAGCTATTATTATTACTCTCTGTTGGGGCAGCATATTTTAGAAAAGTTAGCAAAATTTCATGGCATAGGTGTTCCCACGTTCCGTGACTTGAGACTCCTGTGCTTATTCCGTATTGCCTAAGAGCTTCTCCTCACATCCTCATTTGATAATTTCTGTCTATAGCCAAAAGATAATAACAGAGCCAACCAAGTTTAAGTTTTCATGTATCTTCCATTCTCAGACAAAATGATACAAACTCCCTTTTCACTCCGCCTCCCTGGATATAATTCAAACGATAATCAGAAAAAAGACTCTGAAAGGTGGAAAATGAATGGCAGACTGAATAAGGACTTCAGGCATGGAGGAATAACATGGTGATGAGTTTCCCAGGTTCAATTTGTATTTTTTTTTCAACTCTCATATATGCCAGGTTGGACACTACAAAAGCCTGCAACCTGAAACTACCACCAAGAACAGGAGCAGGAATAAGAACTATGCATTAGTCTACTTGTCTATCCTTGTAACAATACCACACTGTCAAATGTTGCAGGGACCAAGAAAGGGGAAACTCCAAGAAAAGCCTATAACTATGGCCTATGGACCAAGTAATGGGTAGCTCAACAGAGATTTATCAGTCAATCCCAATCCTCACTTCCCACCTGGCAGTAGAAGATAGGCTTGCTCCCCACGAACCACCATAGCAGGATCGTACGGTGGATCCAACCCTAATTTTTTGAGGAGGATGACAAGGATTTTAAAGTAGCCATCTTAAAATGCTTGAACAAGCAATTAAGAATTCACTTGAGCTCTGCCACCTTTGTCCACCGCACAGCCCGGTGGCCTGGGTCGCTCGCTTCCAGGTCGAGACTCTGCTGCACAATAGACCAAGACCTACTCTGTGGAGAACTGGTCTGTTCCTGGCAGAGGCACAGAAGTGAGGTCTCGCTGAGTTGTTTAGGGCGGCACTGAATTCCTGGGGCTGGCCTTAAACTTGCAATCCTGCTTCAGCCTTCCAGGTCTGGAATTACAGGCCAACCTGCTGCTGTTGGACATGGAGGGTGCTTCTTCACTGGAGACAGCTGAGCCCATGGGAAGCCTGGCCAGGGTCCAGGAAGTGGGAAGGTGGTGACCGCTGAGCCTTCCCTGCGGTTTAGACCCTGGGGTGCTTTCCATGCACCCCTCATATCCTTTAATCATCACTAAAGTCTTCTGTGCTGTTATCCTCCATATTTTAGTGCTCATGTAGGCAGGCAAGCGCTCTACCACTGAGCCACATCCCCAGCTCTGCTGATCACATTACTGACTGCTGACGGAACACTCCAGTTTTTTTATTAAGTGTCACGCAAATTTACACTCCTTGTGTTTAAAGCTCTTATACAACAAGAAAACAGAAACAAACTTACCTTGAGCTACAACAGAAGCTATGAGGGAGTGAAATTAAAAGCATTAATACAATCTTAAAAAAAAAGAATTCACTTGAGGGGCTGGAGCGGTGGCTTGGTGGTTACAGCACTTGTCCATCATGCGCAAGTACACGAGTTCAAACCCCAGCACCGACATTCACAACTGAATGTCAGAGCAACGGAAAGCCAAGTGAAAAACTCAATAAAAATTCATTCTGTTTCTGTCTCTCTCTCACTGTCCTTCTCTCTTAAAAAAAGAATTCACTTGAGGGTTGGAGCGGTAGTTCAGCGGTTACAGCACTTGTCTGGCATGAGTGAGGACGCAGGTTCAAACCCCAGCACCACATACACGATGAAGTCTCAGAGCAACGAAAGCCACATGAAAAAGTAAATGAAATTGTTTCTCTCTCTCTCTCTCACTGTCCCTCGCTCTTTAAAAAAAAAAAAAAAAAAAAAAAGGAATTCGCTTGAGGGCTGTAGCAGTGGCTTAGCGGTTCTGGCGCTGGTTCAAACCCCAGTACCATGTACACAACAAAGTGCTAGAGGAACAAAAGCCACATGAAAAACTAAATAAAAATTGCTTCTGTCTCTCTCTCCTTCTCTCTCTTTTTTTTTTTAGAAAGAAGCAATCTTTATTTAGTTTTTCATGTGACTTTCATTCCTCAGACACTTCATTGTATATGTGGTGCGAGGGTTTGAACTCGTGTCCTCGCACTTGCCAGGCAAGTGCCGTAACTGCTGAGCCACTGCTCCAGCCCCTCTCTCTCTTAAAAAAAAAAAAAAAAAAAAAGAATTCACTTGACATAAATGAAACAACAGAAAATGTCAAAAAAGTTTTTAAAAACCAAATGGAAACTAAACTATTGAAAAGTATAAAAAGATAAATAATTCGCTGCTTGGCTCAAAAGTAGAATGGAGATAACAGAGAAGAGAAGCAATGAACTTGAGTACAGAACAAAAGAATTAGCAGGTCTGAACAACAGCAAGATACTAGATTTTTTAAAAAAACTGGACTATCAGTCTAACAAAAGGTCTAACATCATCAGAATGAAAGAAGCTGAAGAGAAATAGAGAGGCTAAATTATTCAAAGAAATAATAGTTGAAAACTTTCCAAATTTGAGACATAAAATTGTAGATTGAAGAACCTGAGTGAGCCCCAAAGAGTAAAAACCTAAACAAATCCATCGGAAGCACACCATAATTAAATTGTTGATAATTAAAGACTAAAGAAAGATGAAAGCAGACAGAGGCAACAATACATTACCTATAAGGGAATACCAAGTTGAAAGTCAACAGATTTCTCATCTGAAATTATGGAGGCCTGTAGGAAGTGGCACATTTTCTAAGCACTGAAAGAACAGAGCTGCAGAGTATAAATTCTGTATCTGGTACAATTATCCATTAAGAATGAATAAGAAACAACAACAACAAAATGTGTTCAAGTAAAGAAAACTAATAGAATTGCCACTAATGAACCTATCCTTAAAGAATGGCTGAGTTCTCCAAACAGAAAGGAAATAGCAGAAAAAAGTTCAAAAGTTTAGAAAGGAAAGAACAAACTAGGAAAATATACTACCCTTCTCTTCATAAGTCATTTTTCGTGAATGAAGCAAAAACTTTAATGTGCCATGATATTCAGTGTATGTCAAAGAAATATTAAAATTATATTTAAAGTAGGAAGGGTAAATGGAAATAAGTATAATTCACTTCCAATGTCAAAAGGTTGATAGTAGTAAACTCTAGTAAGTTATGTAACTAGACTGTAATACCTAGAGCAATCACTAAGAAAACGACACCAAGCAATAGTACTTGAAATACTCTGGATAAATCAAAATTGAATTCTGAAATATATTAGAGAAACAGGAACAGAAAGAAAGTGAATAATAAAATCGCAGGCTTAACACCTAATGTATCAAATTACTTTAAGTACATCAACAAAAATACTGATATTAGCAGTGGATTAAAAAAACAATGACATAGGAAGGTTGAAAGGAAAAATGAAAAAGAACCACTGAACAAACATCAATTCTTTTAAAAATACAAGTAGTTAAATATCAGATAGATTTCAGATAAAAAAATTTCTAGGGAAAAATAGGGATAACAAATAATGATAGGATAAAGAATCAACCAATCCACCAAGAAAATGTAACAATCCTAAATGCAAATGCAACAAAATCCAGTATGACATGATAAAGGCACTAAGAAATGGCACTGGAAACTCAAAAAGTAAAAATGAAATCTGAATAAGAATTTTAGCAAAATACCTATACCTTTTCTGAATTTTTCTCTTGGTTCTTTCTATTACATATATTCCATAAGGTTCTGTCCTTGCTCTATAAATATGCTCCCTCAGAAACCTCAAATTTTAACCACAAATTATTGAAATCTTCCAAATTTACATTTTTCATTCTTTCAACTGGCCTGAGAACTGTTCAGACTGAATGATCTCCTAACAGATCAAACTCAGTATGTACCAAACTAAATTTACTTTCCTACTTATCAATTCTCAATAATCCAGACATGAGCCAATCATTCTATTTCCAGTTTTTCTAGTAACTCTAGATTCCTCAAATTCTTTACCTGTCTTACAAATTATCTTGATGCATATTTTGGATACCTTTTGAACCACAGTTCAGCTGTCACTTTCTGACCATCAGGACAAAGGTTCCATGAGTTTGTTGCCAACAAAACATAAGCAATCAGAAGAAATGTTATCAAGGGCCCATTTCAACATGATATTTATTGAACACAGATATAAACACTTTTATTGGCCTCCTCTTTACCCTATTTGTAAGGAAGGAGTTCGTCCCTAATACTTGCAAGGATGACTTAACACATGACACCAGACACTGGACATGAGCCTGATAATAGTTTATTAGCCATATATACTCACAGCCTGGTGGGAAAAGATACTAGGCCATGCAGGGCTACATGAACAGCATTTAGAAACAGAGTGAACAAACAGGAACTGTGGGAAGTAGGCTTGAAGTAGCAAGAAGGTAGGATGACCCTTAGTTTCCAAGGGAGAATGTGACTGGTTTGTTTAAATAACTTCATGGGCTAGCAGGGGAGTAAAAACCACTAGGTTGGGAAGCAGGTGGAATACAAATAACATAACTGATAAAGGTACTAGCTGATGGGGAGTCTTTCCCACTGGGTAGAGGGCCTTATCTGGTGAGAGCAGGGAAACTTTGTGGTTAGGCCTTTTGAAGCATTCCAGTTTCAGATATTAAGATAGCACATAATACTGAATCATAATTTCAGGCCTTCCACTACAATACCATCACTCAGGAGTTCAGGATATCTTTAGTAGGAACGAAACATTACAACTGAGCGCATAACAGAAATAATCCATAAGGTTAACAAAGCAGAATAAACTGGAAGAAAATGAGAGACTGGCTCTAAAGGACAATCACAAGGGCCAACCTTCCTCCATCAAGTTCCCACTTGTAGAACAGATGATATACAAGGTATACAAGATGAGAATACTAGGCTCCAATGGTACCTACTCCAGCTTGCTTGTATGGTAGAGGTTCCACTCCAGGAAAAACAATCCAAGAAGACCAGAACTACCATCGAGTACCAGAGTCATACAGAGGGCTATATTATTTGAAGAGAAGTGAATCATAGTACCCATCCCCAAATCCTCAGCAGTGAGTGCCACAGTGATTCTGCCCAGGAGAGATAAACCATAAGAAAAGAGAGCTCCACAATCTCTATAAAGAGACTTATACTTTAAACAGCATACAGAAGCTTAAGTCTAAGGACAATGGCAAAAACAGTGGAGATCTTGGTGGAGAAATTAAGAGGAAGCTGGAATCTACATTATGACAAGTAATACAGTAAACAAGTTAGAAGTTTAGGACAGAGAAGCAAGGAAACAGGCAACTAAAAAAAGCCTTCCTGGGGCTGGAGCAGTGGCTCAGTGGTTAAGGAGCTTGCCTGACATGGGCAAGAATGCAGGTTGAAACCCCTGCACTACGAAAACAACGAAGTTTTAGAGCAACGAAAGCTATGTGAAAAACTAAATAAAATTGATATATTCTCTCTCTCTCTTTCTCTCTCCCTCCCTTCTCTTGAGGGAAAAAAAAAAAAAAAGTCTTCCTGACATCAGAAGACAACTTGCAACTCAAAGATTGGTCCAAAAGTCAATCCCTACACAGGGCCCGACACTAAAAATTAGATAAGACTGTGGGGCAATTTATGCCCTTAGATATTATTGAAAACAACAAAATAATGCCTTTACATGCAAATACTTGTGGCTGTGCAACAACAGCTGATAACAATAGGGAATGACAAGCCAGAAGCTTAATACGGAATCCAAAGACAGACATGGAAAAAGAGAACTGGACTAAAACCAGTCACTGGGGAGGAGTTGAATTAGGGAGACAAATCACACGTCAAAGGCTATCTATGCTTTCTGACAAATAAATTCGGAGGTTGCACACTAAAGGGGAAAGAACTAGTCCAAACCAGAGACTGAATAACTACATAAGAAAAACAATATCAAATATTTCCGACCCTGGAAAAAGATCAGTATAAAAAGCTACAACAGGATAACATCTAAAATATCCACTGGAGAAAAAAACAAACAAAAACTGTAGGACAGGTAAAGCAAAAGGAAAGTATGACTTATTCACAGAATGAGCAACAAAAACTGCCTTTGAGGGGATCCACATGTTGGACTTACCTAGTAAAGACTTAAAGTCAGCTATCACAAATATGTTCAAAGAGAATGAAATGGTGCTGACCAAATTAAAGGGAGGCATGATAGCAATGTCTTATCAAATTGATGATAAGAGAATATAAAAAAGAAAACCAAATGGAAATTGAAGGATTGAAAAGTACAATAACTAAAAGGAAAATTCAACAGTAGATATGGGCAGACAGAAGACAGTATCAACAAAGAAAGAAAAATCAACAGAAATTATTCAATTTGAAGGACAGAGAAAAAAATGAAGATGAACAAATGCTCAGAGACACAAAATTGAGTGCACTGATATATAATATATACCAAAGATCACAGAATGGTGACTGATGGAGAAAAAAGAAGAAAATAATACTCAAAGAAATAATAGCTTCCCAAATAAAATAAAAGACATCGACTACACATATTGGAAGCTCAGTGAGCTCAAAAACAGAAAAAACAAAGGAATCCACAAAAAACTGAAAGAGTGTGTCTTAAAAGCAACAAGAGAAAATAAATTACATATAGGAACAAGCAAAAGGTAACAGCTGATTTCTCATCAGAAACAATGAAGGCCTAGAGACAGTGTAAAAATATAGTCAACATGCTGAAAGAAAAAGATTGTCAACCAAACATTCAAAACCTAACAAAACTATCTTTTAAAAAGATGAAATAAGGGGCTGGAGTGGAGGTTCAGCAGTTATGGCGCTTGCTTGGCATGTGGGAGGACACAAGTTTGAACCCTAGCACCACGTACACAACTAAGTGTCAGAGCAACAAAAGCCACATAAAAAACTAAAGAAAATTGATTCTCTTTCTCTCTCACTCACTGTCCCTTTCTTTCTCTTAAAAAAAAAAAATGAAGTAAAAACATTCCCAGATACACAGTAACAGAATTTGTTGGTTGCAGATCCATCTTATAAGAAACACTAAAGGAAGTTCTATAGGCTGAAACAATGTGAGACAAGATGATAATTCAGATTTACAGGACAAAATAAATAGTGCTAGTAAAGCCAACAATGTGGTAACCACAAAAAGACACATACTCACATATACCTTTTCCTGTATTTTCTTAACTAATTTGAAAAACAATTTTAAAATGCAAAAAAGCAATATATAAACAACTATATTTTGGAGATATAACATATGGAAATGTAATACATTTCGCAAGAGTAGTAAAAGGAGTGAGTAGGGGAAAAGCTGGAATAGAATATAGAAATTATGCCAGATGATAACAAATTAAAAGAATAAGAAATGGTAAATAAGCATCAAGCTCTATAAATTTCGTAGCTTTCTTTAAAATATATAAATAATTACACCAATGTATTTTAAGGTTTGTAAAACATATATATATACAGTAAAGAAAATTAGGAGGAGCAGGGGAAGGGAGAATGAAAGAGAAGAAGAAAGAATTGGTTACTGGTAAGAGCACTCTTTCAGGCTTGCAGGCAGCCACCTTCTCAATGTCTTCACATGCCCTTTCCTCAGAGTGTATGCACGGGATGAGGGTGAGGGCAAAAGTTGTAGACTATGATGTCTAAAATCAAAGTACTAACAGATTTAGGGTCTGGTGAGATTCCACTTCCTCATAGAGGACCATCTTTTCATTGTGTTTTCACTTGGTGGAAGAGCAAACCTAGTAATTTTAAAACTTTCCACAAAGAACTGCTCAGTTACAAGTGAATTCTATTAAAAAAAAAAAAACAAAAAACTAATCCTTAACAAACTCTTTCAAAATTCAGAAGATATAGGAATACTTCCCAACTCAATTTATGACACCAGTATTTCCCTTCTAACTAAAATCAGACAAAAAATTCAGAAGTCTAAAAACCAATACCACTATGAATGTAGACACAAAATTCCTTTAAAAAAACAAAAAAAGAAAAAGTACTGTCAAACCAAATCTAGCAACATATAAAAAGGATCATATGCTATAATTAAGTGGATATATAAACCAAGAATACAAAGTCGGTTCAATATAAAAGTCAACTAGTAATACATCACATTATTAGCATAAAGAATAACCACCTATGACCACCCTAAAATATGCAGAAAAAAACATTTGACAAAATCTAACACCCTTACATGATTTTTAAAAAAATGCTCCAAAATCAAAGAATAAAACAGATTCACCTCAATCTGATAAAGGGTAGCTAAAAAAAATACACACACATGTACACATACCACAGGAAATATAAATAATAGTATTAGACTGGATACTTTCCAAAATAAGTGCACTTTTATTCACCATTGTACTGAAGGTTCCAAGGCACTTGGGGAAATAGAATATATTGACAGTATAGAAAGAAGAAGACTAAAAGATGATGTAAACACTCAAAGATGGGGCTGGAACAGTGGCTCAGTGGTTGGAGTGCTTGTCTGGCATGCTCAAGGACCCAGGTTTTTAATCCCAGCACCACATACACAACTAAATGCTGGAGAAACAAAAACCAGATGAACAAAATAAATAAAATTGATTTTCTCTTAAAAAAAAAAGTCAAAGATGATACAGTCTTATATATATATAAATTATAAGAAATACATGCAAAAATTATGAGAATAAGCAGTTCAGCAAGACTGCAGTTTATGGGGCTGAAGTGGTGGCTCAGTGGTTACAGCATTTGCCTGGCATGCACAAGGACGCAGGTTCAAACCCCAGCACCACATATACAACAAAGTGTTGGAGCAATGAAAACCACATAAAAAAATAAAAAATAAAATTGATTCTTTTCTGTCTCTTTCACTGTCCCTCCTTCTATTAAAAAAAAAAATGGACTGGAGTGGTGGCTCAGCAGTTACAGGGCTTGGCTGGCATGCATGAGGACCCAAGTTTGAGCCCCAGCATCACATATACAACTGGGAGTCTAGCAACGAAGGCTATATGAAAAATTAAAAATAGAATTGATTCTCTCTTTTTCTCTCTCACTGTCCCTTTCACTTTTAAAAACCAAACCAACCAAACAAAAAGATTACAGTGTACGGGGCTAGAGAGATGGCTCAGCAGTAAAACCCTTGTCTGGCATGTGCAAGGGCCCATGTTCAAACTCTACCACCGCATACACAACTAAGTGTCAAAAAAACAGAAACCAGACGAAAAAATAAAAATTGACTCTCAGAAAAAATGCAGTTTATAAGATCAACATACAAAATTAAATTTTATTTCTATACACCAGCAATGAATTCTTCAAAAGTGAAATTAACATTCCCATTTGTAATACCATCAAAAGATTTAAACTTAGAATTAACAAATACAAGAAAAATTACACTGAAAATTACAAAATATTGTTGAAAGAAATGAAGATCTAAAGAAAACGAAAAATACCATGCTTATCAAACAAATATTTAATATTATTAAAATAGTAATAGTCTCAAAAAGTTACAGATTCAACACAATGTGGTACATGTTACATTACACATTATGCTAGGTGAATTAACTCAGTCACAAAAAGACAAATATTATATGGTTCCACTCACATATGGTACCTAGAGTAGTCAAAATTCGTAGATAGAAAGGACAATGGTTACCAGGACCGCAAAGAGTGAAGAATTGGGAGTTACTGTTTAACAAGTACAGAGTTTCAGTCTTATAAGATGAAGACAGTTCTGTGAATGGATGGTGGTGACATGAGTGAGCAGTGTGAATGTAATTAACGCTACTGAACTGTATACATATAAAAATGGTTAAGAAGGTAAATTTTTATGTTACAGGTATTAACTGAAATAACAAATTTTTTAATTTAAAAAAACAGAAGAAAGTCGATTTCATCAAAAATAAAAACGTCGTACTACAATTAAGACCACCAGAAAGTAAAAAGACAACCCACAGATTGGGAGAAAAATTTTGGAAGTAACATTCCCAGTAAGAGACTCGTAGGTAGAGCTTATAAAAATATAAGGCAAAGACAATAACCCAATTAAAATATGGACAAAGGGGGCTGGAGCAGTTGCTCAGCGGTTACAGCACTTGCCTGGCATGCACAAGGACCCAGATTCAGACCCCAGTACCACGTACACAACAAAGTGCCAGAGCAACAAAAACCACATGAAAAACTAAATAAAATTGATTCTCTCTTAAAAAAAAATGGACAAAGAATCTAAATTGACATTTCTCTAAAGAAGACCCACAAATAGCCAATAAACACAAGAAAAGATGTTCAACATCATTAGCCCCTAGGGAAATGTAAATCAAAACTACAGTAAGATACCTCTTAACACCAAACAGAGTAGCAAAATCAAAAAGACAGGAATAACAAGTGTTAGAATGCAGAGAAACTGAAATCCTCATACTGCTGAAGGGAATGTAATATGACACACATATTTAGTGGTTCCTCAAAATAATAAATATAAATTCCAGGAACCAGTAATTCTACTCCTGGATATACAGTAAAGAGAAAGGAAAACACGTCTAAGCAAAATTTGTACATGTTTGGTCACAGCAGCACTATTCTTAATGCTGCCAAATGGTTATATCTATCAACTATGGAAGAGATGAACAAATGTGATACATCCAGAAAAATGGACTATTATTTGTCAATAAAGAGGAATGAGCATTAATTCAAGTTACGACATGGACAAACCTTGACAACATTATGCTAAGTGAAGCAAGTCAGTCACAAAAGACTACAAACTGTATGGACTACATTTACATGAAAATATCCAAAGTAGGTAAATTTATAGAAACAGTGAATTTGTGGTTATGAAAGGTTAGGGATGCTGATAGGGTATGAAATGGGGAGTTACAGATAATGGGGTTTCCTTTGGGGGAATGAAAATGCCCTTAAATTATGGAGAATGAAATTGATCAAATTATGTTACGTACATGCATGAGTACAGCATAATGAATCCCACTATTATGTGTAATTATAATGCACCAATTTAAAAAAGTTAAGTACCACCAAAAGAAAAGATAAGAAATATCCAGATCTTTTATTAAATGGACATTTTCTGTAAAGTTCTATAATTTGTTTAAATGAATATGAGATGGAGCTGACTGAGTAAAAGGATTGGCAGGTAATGCTGAGAAGCTAAGGCTGGAGATGATTTTATACTGTTGTCAGCCTAGGGAAGTTGGTGATATGGCTTAGTCCTTGCCTGAGAGCCTCAGAACCAGAGAAGCCTGAGAATCTAGAGGGCTGCTGGTAAAAGCCCTGCAATCCAAAGGCCAGAGAACCTGGAGTTTTGATGTACAGGGCAGGTGTCCCAGCTATTTGCCTTTCCTCTCCCTTTGTTTTATCCAGGTCTCAGCTGACTAGATGGACCCATAATGATGAAAACAGATTTTCCTTACACAATTCATTTATTGAAATTTCTTCCACAGACACCTTCAGAGACATATCCAGCAATAATACTTTATCAATTATCTGGGTATCCTTAATCCAGTCAAGTTGCCAGAAAGTTTATAGGAAGATATTTTTCGCAAGCTAGCCGTAGGAAGATACTTAATACCTCCTTTTTCTACATACCTGCTAAATGTTTGAGAGTCTTTGGAGCACTGTCAAGAGACACCCTCAACATTCTGAGATTTGAAGAATGATATTCTGTCTCTCTGGTTGGCTCGTGAGGAACAAATGGAGGCAAAATAGATGAAAAAGTCTCACTAATGCCTACCTATGAAAAGAGAAAAGATTGTATTAATTTCAGACATCACCTGCTAAAAAATAAACCTCTCTTTATTATAAAATGAATGTTAAGAAGTTCTAACAGCCAACATTTTTAAAATCAACATTCTCAGCTCTACTGAATTCATATACAGGTCATATCTTGTTGGGTCAACTCTGAAAAGACTCTAAATCATTCTGGGGGTTTTGAAAAATTTCAAAACCTTGTAGAATATTAGAGATAGAAGACTTTTGGAAGTCTTCTGTTACCTAAGTTTGCTTCTTATAATAGTCATCATTAAAATATTTTAACTATGGCATTATTCTTGACAAGCTCAAGAATTTTCTTAAGGGGAGAAGAGTGCTATGGGGAGGAAAGAGTAAAAAGTAAAGACAGAACAGGAATATTTCTAGGCACTCACAAATATTTAGAAGAAAAATTAGAACATCAAAGAACTATAATACTGCTGTTATTAAACTTCTTGAATCAAAAGTAGTCAAGAATATAAATTGACAAGCAAAAGTTAACTGCTGAAAAAGAAGTTCCTAATGTTTCATCAGATCCAAGTATTTCCTTACTAGAAAACAGAAATCATTATTGGTGACATTAACACATAAACATGTAAAAGTTTTCACCAAATTCACATATATTCACATAAAAACATATACCACTTTTAGCTCTGTCTAGATCCCTTAAAAGATTAGTCATCTTCTTGAAAAGAAATCTAAAAATGCATATAAGCATGAACTATTCTATCCTCTTTTATCATAGATTTTCAATTCTTAGGAAGTCAGTAGGGTGTGAAAATGATTTTTCTACATCTACTGCCTATGGAAACAATGCTGCTGATATCTAGTTAGTAGGCCAGATATGCTGCAAAACTTCCTAAATTACACAGAATAGACCCTCAAAAGAAAGAATCATCTAATCCAAAATGACAATGCTTCCGAAGAGCCCTTCTCCACACACAGCACTGTTTTCAATTATCCCATTCCTAAAAGAGACTCTTGAAATACAGTTCATTAATATAAACATATATGATATGATAAACAGATACTTGTAGGTGTATTTAACAGTAGTTTTATGCCACAGCTTCCTAATGTAGGAAGAAAAAACTATTATGACCTTGACTTCAAAAAAATTTCATTATAACAAAGCTTCAAAATACAAAACTATTAGAGAAGGTAATACAAAATAAAATGTAGAATGAAAAAAGATGAAGAAATAATTAAAAGATCAGCAGATCTTTGTTATTAATTTAAAAAGAGAGGAAACAGGAGGAAAATGTCAAAATTTGTTTTATTTCTAAGTTTTAAATCCATAATGAAAAGAGAATCAAAGATGACTAAGAAACTACAAAAATTGCTATTATTTAAGACTTAAGAAGTGTACATCAATCTGATCAGTCTGATTATTTTTATACGGTCAAGTTGAAATTGAGATGACAATAATCTTCACAAGAAATGCAAAATACTTAAGGGCCTAATTTAGGACAAATATTAGGATCTAAAAAGAAAGATGATAACCATCCACACAGAGACAGGCATTTAAGTCTCAAGAAGAATCTAGGTGTCTGAGGGGGTGGGGAGGGAGGGAAAAGGAAGATAGGGGAAGGGGAAAGGGGAAGAGAAAGAGTAGAAAGAAAACAAATCTAAGTCTCAAACCATATATAATTTTTAGAGTTAAAACAGCCAAAATAAGGGATATTAAAATAGTATTTTACTATATAATGTTATGAAGAACAGGGAGAAACATGTCACGCACATACATCCCAAGCAGCATCTGGCAATGCTAAATAATACAAAAGTAGGAAACCATTAGTAACAGGTATCATATAAGTGCTATACATCTTAACCATATTCACATAAAAATGTATGAGGGTTAATTTTTTCACGTAGATGAGGAAAGTCAGCCTCCAATGTCATTTGCTCAAAGCACAAGGTTTAAGAACATAAATGAACTAGATTTTTATTTTAGGAATTTACTTTGTGTGTGTGTGTGGTGCTTAGGGATCAAACCCAGGGCCTTCAGTATGCCAGGCAAGCAGTCTATCACTGAATTACATGCCTATCTTCTTTTCCTAAGAAAATAAATTAAGTGAAGTCTAACTCAAATCTTCATGTCCTTTTTACAGCTCCAAACTGCATCACACAGAAATACTATTTAGCCACTTAGGAGAAATAAGGGTAGATATCAAAATAAGCCCAGGAAGTATGAATGACAAGTCTGAGACACAGATGAGAAGAGCAGGGAAAAACTCATGGAGCAGGTAAACCCCTTGAAAGCACGCTGAGCCATGCAAGATTACTCATATCTGGTATGATATGATTTCTTTTTCCAAGCAGAAAAACTTGAATATTCCAAGACCTATTTCAAGGCCTGTATATTGGTATATTGATCAATTCTTGGCCTTTTGGCTAAGATCAAGGCATATACATTGAAAATATCAGAGGCAGAGGGAAGCACAATCATTTGAATTGTCCCAACGAATACATCTAACCTTTTTTTTTTTTCTAAGGGAGAGAGAGGGGCAGTGAGAGAAAGAAAGAATCAATTTTATTTTTAGTTTTTCATCTGGTTTTCATTGCTCTGCCCCTTAGTTGTGTATGTGGTGCTAGGGTTCAAACGTAGGTCCTCATGCATGCCAGGCAAGCACTATAACCACTGAGCCACCACTCCAGCCCCAATACATCTAATCTTAACAGTGTCCCAAGGACTCGCTGCACAACATGAACGAGTTAGGATGCCTCAAGATAAAAGGCCTGGGAGCTCCACAAGAAGATCTTTTCCAAGACACCACAGAAATCACTAGGTCTTATGGTCTATGAAGCATAAACATTTATTTTATGCCAACCTCTAACAAATTAATGGAGCATATTGCTGGATATCAGATGAGACCAGGTTACAAGTCACCAATTAGTGTTAGGAGATATATAATGGGCCCTTTATTTTCATTACCATTTTCTCAACTAAAATATTCCTTTTCCCAACCATAAGAAATGTCAAACAGAAAAACTTACAGGCCTTTCAAAGTTTCTTTCCTCCTCACATGGTAGTTGTAAAGTATGTTGCCAGGGCAGGGGGCTGTCACAAATATCATCAAGCAGATTCTCTAAAACTTCCAGCTCACCATACTCACCAGTCAAGTCATGTTGATCACATGTCTGGAAAATAATAAAAAGTAAAATGAAAGCAAATACCATTTCCTGCCTGAAATACTACTGGAAAAGACCATGTTTCGCACAACTATTATTTTATTGTGTCTCACCTCTCTTTGTAGTTCAGCACCACTTTCACTGCACTCAACAGCATCTTCAAACAGGCTCTCACATTCAGTATCATCATCCAGAGTATTAACGTCAGATTCAGCCTTCTCCTCCAGGTCCTCTACAAAATAGGAGTCATTTTGCATAATTGTATGTATGGTAAAACTGGACACAACACCCATAGGCCAAGGTATTTTCCCTTGGCCTATATCAGCTTTCAACAGTGTCTCTTCGCTGACTACAATTAATGATGCATCACCAGTTGGTGGTAAAGCACCCAGTAACTTTGCATCACATGGCACCAAGTTCCTAAAAAGCTGCTTCCTACAGCTGCAGGAGGACCTTCAATGGCATTACTAGTTTACATTCTTACCCAAATTACAGTCTGAGGAATCTGCAATTTCTTCAAAGGCTTGCTGCTTTAAATCTTATAAAACCAAAAAATCTGAAGTTGACACTTTCATTGAATAAATAATGTTTGAAGATCCTACATTCTCTGCAAGATCAAGAACAGAAACAGACTTTATCTTCCCAGTGGGAAGAAATGGTTCACTGTATATATATATCATATTGAAATACAGTGTTTTGCCAAGACAAACAACCTATTTATAAGATGTTTCACTTAAAGAAGCAGATAACTTAAGCTCTGGAATAACAGAAAATAGCTTAATGAATATTAAGGGGGTGATTTTAAATTTGGATACCAATATAGGGAACTATCATCATCATCATTTTTATGCAATAATGGTTGTGAAGCTGCTGGTTCAAACTCCCCAGAAGTAGACTGATAATTTGGAAACTTAGTGTATCAAAGAAAGAGTTTTCATCAATATTATTTAATGGGGAAAGATATGGACTTTTTGGTTCTCTCTCGTGGCTGTCATCTGTTAAAGACTTACTGGTGTCAGTTTGGACTTCACTTACTGTACTCTCTTTCTTGGAAGGCTCAATAGAGGCAATAACTGCCTCAAAGGCTACATTTTCAGTAGCACCAATATTGTTCTCACCACAAATAGAAGTTTCCTTTTGGTTTCTTTCCTCTTGAAAATACAGTTGTTCTGATGTCTCAGCTGAGCTGGATGTAGCTGTCTGAGAGGGACCACCAGAAGCCTCCATTTTAGAGATATCATGTCCTCCAGAGAGTATATGTGCTTCTGAAACTTTTACAGAATTATCAGGAACTATAACATTCCCAATACACTTTATGTCTAAAGATCTGGGATGCACTTCTGAACACACCAAATTATTTTCAGTCTCCTTTTGTTTGTAACATTGAGATAATTCTTTCTGCAGACCTTCTTCATTTCTTTTATGGCCCTCCAAAAAATCCTTCTTTTGTTTCACCTCATTCTCAGCAGGAGCCCTTAAACATACACTCTCAAAATGATGACTATCAGAGGTTGAAGGTACCGCTTTTCCTCTTCTTTCCAACAAAGATCGCAAGAAAGAATATGACATTTTATTATTATGCTGATCAACTTCATGTGGAAAAGAAACATGGTCCTTATTGGTTAGACATGTTTCTGCCTGCTGTAAAGCCTCCTGTTTCCAATGCACATGTAAACCAGAAGCAGCAAAACCATCATTTCTTTTAGGAGATCCGTTTTCATCGCTAACATCAGATAAAGTTGAAACTGAAACTTGATCTTTATCAGCTAAATTGCTTCCTGCCTGCTGTATATCTTTTCGTGTCTTCCATGACATACGTGAACAAAGACTATCATAATTATCAGAGTCTTTGGGGATTTTCAGTTCATCAACGATATTGGATGAAGTATTCTCTTTATTATTCTCTTGTTCAGGAGATAAAAAAGAACGCTGAGACCCAACAGTTGTGCTACCTGTAAGTAGGTGCTGCGATACACTAAAGCAACTGTTAACTAAGTCTGAGGATGCTTCTGAGGTAGCCTGGAACAAAGCTTCACTAACTTCTGATGGCCGAGAAAACCATTCAGTGTCTTCAGACTTATCAGGAATTCCTCTGAAAATATACAGTTATATATAAATAAATAGCACCTTAATGACATTTAAGTTTTAAACACTAACATGAAAATACAAAACTGATATGTCACTAAAGTCAATTTTATTTGAAAGTGTGTCAAAAAACAAAATTCTAATTTTGAATTTCCTATAAAGTGGCTAAACAAAACAAAGCAAAATCTTTGTAACCAGAAGGTAAACTATCACATTATGATACTGATATTATCTCAAACTTCTTCTAAAATAAGGCAGAATCTGATTTTCGTATTATCAAAAAAAGGTTTTAAAACGAAAAATTCAAAATAGTCTTTTAAGCTTTACTATTTGGATATTTATCACTTGCCATGACCTACATTAATTAATTTACTGGTCTTTTTTATCCTTGTGAAAACCATTCAAGGGTTCCACGCCCAAAAATACTACAGTAATTTAATCACAGGTTAACAATCAAACATATACAGAGCATGTTTCAATCAAGTAATTATATAAAAATATATTGCACAAGGGCAGAGGTTACTTTTTACATCTAAATATCTGTACTCTTTTATTTGTCTCCCTGTTTTGCAGTGCTAGGGATCAAACCCAGGACCTTGTACATGTTAGGCAAGAGCTCTACCACTGAGCTACATACCCTAATCCAACATCTATGAATTTAAGATGGATTTCATTTCTAAATGAAGGAGAATTATATTATTAGATAATTTCAATTTTGTTTTAATGAGTTCCGGACTTTTCTCCCATTAAGATTATTCTAAAGGATATAACTTTGAAATATCTATTATAAAACTTCATATTCACACATACTATAACATAAAGAGAGCCAACCAGGCAGATTCAATAACAGCTGATCAAAACAAGTCGACAACAAATAACCTAGAAATGAATGCTTTTTTGTAGAATGAGAGTAAGGAGGAGGGAAGGGATGGTACTAGCATATGTACAGGTTAGTTGATAAAAAGGAAAATCCAGTGTGCCTTATAATTAAAATATGCCAGAAATGCAAGAAAACACTGGAAATTCTTTTTAAATAAGCTAATCACCTGGTGCATCTCTATATATACATTACTGTGTCGAATTAATGTGCTCGTTTACTGCCTTGTTACCTTCCAAGTATGTGCTATGAATATCTAACCTCCAGTTCAAAGTCCCACCTTAGCCTGAAGTCATAAATATTTAAAACAATTTACTATAAGAAAGAGTAGAAAGGACTGAGGCAAATAAATAAATCATCCTACCTCAGAGGTGCAAAATCTAGTTCACTTTGGTGAAATAAGGAATCAGGCCCAAGCTCCTGGTCTTGTGTCAAACATGTCAGCAAAGGCAAATCAGGAGAAGCAAAGTTATCCTGTATGACTGTAAAGTTTCAAATATAAAAATGCTCACAATCTAAAAATGGATTGTTTAGCTTACACATGTAATACTTTATAAAGTACCTAAATATACTGCCAACTGAACATTGCTACAAGCATTAGAATAAAAATATAATAACAGCACCTGTCACTTACTGAGTCTGACAAGGTTTAGGCATTTAACATATAATATTTTGTTTAATCCTCATGACAACTTTGAAGGATAGGTACAATTATATCTATGTTGTGCATGAGGAAACAACTAACAAAACTTTTTAAGTATCAAGTAATCTGCCCACATTCAAACAGCTTAAGTGCCAGAATGACCTTTTTTTTTTTTTTAAAGAGAGAGGGACAGAAAGAAAGAATCGACTTCATTTAGTTTTTCACGTGGCTTTCGTTGCTCTGACACTTCATTGTGCATGTGGTACTGGTATACAAACCCATGTCCTCACACATGCCAGGCAAGCACCGTGGCTGCTAAGCTACCACTCCAGCCCCCAGAATGATATTTGAATTATTATAACTTTTTAGCAAGTATTTAAATGTTTTTTAACTTTCATGAGTGCTTCTTTCAATCATAAGCAATATAAAGACTGATGCCTGGTATATCAAAGTGTGGTCAGGGACTCCAAGGTCCTAAGATACTCTAAGGAGATACCTACATTAAAAAATTATATTCAAAGTAATATTAAAATATCATTTGCCCTATTCATGCTCATTCTCTTAAAAGGGAACAGTGGCATTATCCAGAGGCAGATGTGAGTATGTTGCTGTCTACTAAATCAGATATTAGAGTTGTTGTTAAATAAAATAAGGCTACGCTTCTAAATATCTTTGTTTCAGAAACTATTATTCTTCTAGAAAACTATGTACTTTATGTTAATATGCAATGAGTAGTTGTTATTTTTAAATGAATTAAAAATATTTTCCAAATTTAAGTTCTAGCATGGAAATTATCAATAGCCCACATAGAAGCTCTTTGGAGTTGTCAGTAAAAGAAGCCTATTAACTAAAAAGTTTGAGAACTGTTGCTTTGAAAAAATAATTCTTGCGATTTCCTGACAGCTTCAATAATACTCATGCCAAGGCACTTAAATATGTATGAAATAGGGACTGGGAGTACAACTTAGTAGTAGGACACCTATCTAACATGCACAAGCCCCTAGGTTCAAATCCTGTGTCACAAACTAAACTAAAGTGGTGTGGCCATGTCTTTTTCTTACAACTTTCAATTGCGTCTTTCCTCACATTTGGACAATTGTTGACCTTTTGAATTTCTTTTAACCACTCTGGTATCATCAATGACATCTGCCACAGATGAGGACCTAAATACCCAATGACAGAATTAGTATGAAACGAAAGTGCAAGATGAAATTTCCTCTGGCCATCAGATCCAGGAGTCTACTCCAATTAATTTTAAATGTTCTATTTTATCTATAGTGAGAAACTGGAATTATATTGCTTCACATTGGACAACATTTTAGAAGTCACATAGTACAATCTCTTACCCATTGCCAAAATTAGACTTTTGCCTAACAGCAAACATTAGAATTTTGCCTGACATTTTGTGGTGACACAAAACTCACTTTTTGTTGTTGCTGTTATTCAGTCTCTTTTAGAAAACCCTTTCTTATATGAAGCTGAAAGAGCCCCCCACCATAAGTGATATATTCTCATTTTAACCCTTATAACATGAGTCAGCAAACTTTTTTTTTTGCAAAGGGTTAGAGAATAAATACTGTAGGTTTTGTTAGTCACATATGATGAATTGTCACATATACTTTACTTCTGCAATCCTTTAAAAGTAAAAATGGCTGGGGATATAGCTCAAATATAGAACACTTGCCTAGTACATGAGGCCTGGGTTCAATAGTAAACACTGCAATATATATATATAAATAAAAATGCAAAAACCATTCTTAGCTCACAAACAGTACAATATCAAGCCTTGACCTGTGGGCTATCATTTGCAGTATTGCCCTATAATTGACCATTATAACAATGGTACCAAAGGTACTGTTTACTAGATTATCTTCCCAGAAGAGGAAGTGAATTTCATCTATCTACCCATGGTTTGGTAGATACACAAGTAGCCACTTAGATATTTGTTACATAAATGAATGAATTAAAAAAAGAGGTTGGGGAGTTAGCTCAGTGGCAGAGTGCTTGCCTAGCACTCGCAAGGCCCAGAGTTCAGTCCTCAGCCCTGTGGGGGGTAAAAAAAAAAGAGTTGCTGGGGAGGGAGAGGAGAAGTGCTGGGGAACGATACTGGCCAAATTATACTGTTATGTTATGTGTATGTACAAATGTATTTTAAAAAATCCCATCATTATGTACACTATAATACACCAATAAAAAATGTGGAAAAAAAATAGTTGCTTCTTCTTTGGCCTGACAGCCCTTCAAATATTTGACCCTCCTCTTCCCTTCCCCAACCTCTTAAATCTACTATCATTATCATCTTCTCCCACAAAAAAGAACTCTAATTTTGTCAAAGCTTTTATAAAATATGCGCCGAAAATTGACTTTTAACAATCCATATCATAGAATACTTTGGACCTAGTATCTTGTTTTGGATAACATTAGTTTATGTTTGAAAGAACATGCTGACTCAAGTCCTATCACACTTCTCTACAAATTATCTAAAATCATTTTCACAGTTGAATTCCTTAATGATCTAAAAGGTAGTTAAAGTTTATCTTTTTAAAGCTAATAAAACTGTTCTATAATAAACAAAAGAAAGTGGTATGATCTACCTCAGTTAACCACTTAACCTCTCTATCTCAATTTTTTGGTCTCAACACTAAGGATGAGTCTTAAGAAATTCAAACAAGGTAATACTGACATTTTTACATTTGGGATTTTTTTGGAGAGAGAACCAGTCAAAGAATAATATCTCGATCACCCAAGAACAATTCTGTCAATTCAGAACTGAAGAAGCATAATCCCCTACAGAGAACTTACCACCTTTATGCCTTCTAAGAGCACTAGGACGTAATAAAATGAAGGGCAGCTGCATAACTAGACCAGCTGGTCAGTATGGAAAAGGAGAAATAAGCTAATGCTTTTGAGTACAACTCTATAGTTCCTCAACTCAGTTGAAAGATTCAGTTATGTATAGGACTAACAGTCCCCCAAAAACTACTTTAAAAATGTCAGGTATTACTATTAGGTTAACACACAGAGGCATTACCTAGCAATGGAGAACATAATAGACTTCTGTTTCTTTCCTTCACTTGATCTTCTGACTGGGTCAACAGACCTTCCTCCAGAGAAGGGAACTCGGTCACTTCAGTTCCTTCTGCGCCAACGTTAAAACTGCTCTGTGATGTATCCAAAGTTTGAGAAGAGTCCGTTTCTTGAGGAAAATGATGCCGAGATTCTGTTCTCTAAAACAGTAATTTTAAAAGAAAACATGCTAAGTCATTAAATGAGTTAATATACATATTAACATTTAGATTAAAATGTCCGCTCATGTAGCATTTTGCTTCCCATTTTATGACACTCTCCTAAAAGTATGGAAAAAGTAAAGTTGTTCCTTCTATTTTTCTCCTATTATTAACTACACATTAGATCTCTACTACCAACTATTTCCTTTGTTTGTTCAGTACCAGGAATTAAACTCAGGGGCACCTAATAATTGAGTCACACCCCCAGTCCTTTAATTAAATTTAGAGACAGGGTCTTGCTAAATTGCTTATGGCTTAAGTTGCTGAGGCTGACCTCAAACTTGAGATTTTCCTGCTTCAGTCTCAAAAGCCCCTGGGAATATTAGGCATGCACCACTATACCTGGCTTCCCCTAGCTCTTCAATAGCAGTTATTCTTTAACTTCATAAAGATCATGTTTATACTTTTCATCTTTTTTTTTCTCTTAGGTATTTATTTGACATACAATAACATGTTTACAATGTGTAATGACTGGATGAGGGTATGAACATATCTATCACCTCCAACATTTATCTGTTTGTGTTGTAAACATTCAAAACTGACTCTACTAGTTATATTGAAATATTCAATTAACTGTTGTCAACCATAATTAATGTGATACAAAGCATTAGAAATTATTCCTCCTCTTCAACTGCATCCCTGTACCACATAACCATCCTCTCTCCATCTCCTTCTCCCCTACACTGTTGCCAGGCACTGATAGCCACTATTCTACTCTTTACTCCTTATAGCTTCCATATACAAATGAGAACTTATAATTTATTAATTTATAATTCTTTAGCCTGACACAACTATTACATTTACATTTTTCATCATGCCTTTCTTATCTTATATTTTCTTCTTTACCATTGATAATTCATGGACACTTTTACAATCACGACCTTGTAGATAGCCTTCACTTTCTTGCCTTTTTTTCCCTACTACCGCATTTGCCAGACAAAAACTAGCACTGCCTGAATCCAAGCAACAGTACATTGCTAGAGAAATTCCACATTATAAGAGACTGGGTTTTCTTTAAATTTATGACATTAAACCTCAAGGGTACTCAGTATCAACTGGACATCCTGATACATTTTCTTGGTGAGTTGACTCTCTCAAGTAACTACTTCAGAACTCTCCTTCCTCATTTTGAACTCATGACTTCTACTACTCCATTATACATACAGCAGAGAACAGGAACTCCCATGTCTTCCTACCACCAGATTACAAACCCATTGTCTACTCAGTTTTCTATCTTACAACTTAAAAAAAAAAAAAAAAGCAATCAAAGTCCTTCCTATTTCATATTTTGTGAATTATTTCCTTTCCATATTTTTTGAAAACTTCTTTCTCTCCTGCTTTCCTTCATCCATTTTTCTCATTACTAAACCATTCCTCTCACCACACATACTCACACTCATTTCCATTCATAAAACAAAATTTAAGTAACCTCTGTTCAACATTCCTTTCCTTTCTACATTATGTATTTTATTATAATTTTTCTATCATACCAAGTTTTTGGTGTTAAACCTTTATAATCAGTGTCAAAAGGCCCTCAAGTCTCTAAATACACTTGACAGATGTAAGCATAACAAATAAGTTATTGGACAAAGTTTGAGGGAGAAGGAACAGTTGAACATAGAAATTTGGGTTGTATATATACATATCTATTTTTCCCCGCCTCCCTATGTTATATTGCGGGCTATCCTTAATCTCCTGGATTCTGATGATCTTCCTGTTTCTGCCTCTCAAAGAGCTGGGACTATAAGTATGTGTCTCTGCACACAGCCCAAATATATTTAAAGCCTTGGATGTATGAGAACCAAAACATTCCAATACTTCAAGCATAGGCCAAAAACTCAAAAAGATAAATGATTCTGTCCCGGAATTATATACAGTAAAGCACCTGTGTCCAGTTATGTATTGCAAGTTCACTTTAAAGCATTCTATTTCAAATTTTTTAACATTATACAAATAAAACTTTTTTCTTGTGAACCACATTTAAATCATACGTGGGGGTTTATGGGAGGAAAATAAAGCAGGAAAGGGTACTGAGAGAATAGCCAGAGATATAGAGATAAAATCAGGAAAAGCCAAGAAAAGAAGTGATTTTTAAGAACTTTTGCATGGGGGCTGGAGCGGTGGCTCAGCGGTTTCAGCGCTTGCCTGGCAAGCACGAGGACCCGAGTTCAAACCCCAGCATCACGTACACAACTAAGTGTTGGAGCAACGAAGGCCATGTGAAAAACTAAATAAAGTTGTTTCTCTCTTTCTCTGTCTCTCTCACTGTCCCTCTCTCTTTAAAAAAAAAAAAAATAACTTATGCATGGATTCACAATACCAGATCTAAAACTATACTATAAGAGCTGTAACAACAAAAATAGCATGGTACTGGTATCAAAATAGGAATGAAGACCAATGGAATAGAAGACTCTGAAACAAATCCACAAATCTTTAAACATCTGATCTTTGACAAAGGGGGACAAAATATAACATGGAAGAATGACAGTCTATTCAACAAATGGTGCTGGATAAACTGGACAGCCACCTGCAAAAAGCTGAAATTAGATCCTTATCTCTCACCTTGCACCTTGCACAAAAATCAAAGGCAGGATCGCAAGTTCAAAGCCAGCCTCAGCAACTTAGTGAGATAAAATACAAAAAGGTCTAGGGATACTATTCAATGGTTAAGCGCCTCCAGGTTCAATCCTTGGTACCCAAAAGGAAAAAAAAAAGTTATGCAATGGTTAATATTGTCAAATGCTATTTATTATACCTAAGATGAAGACAGAACAGTATTTACTGTATTCAGCTACACAAATGGTGCTGACACTTGCTTTCACAGGGTTAGGTTTAGAACACAAAGTAGATCATATAGAACAGGCAGATCTTCTAAGCAGCACAATAAGGCAAGAAAAAAAGAATAAAAAGATAAAGAATACAAAAGAAAAATAAAATATAAGTCAAATATATAAAAAAAGGAAAAAATACAATTGTTTTGACTATCTGCATAGAAAGCCCTGAAGAATCTACAAAAGAAAAAAGCTATCAGAACCTAGTAAATTAATTAGATCATGTAATACAAGGTCAATGTAAAATGTCAATTATATTTCTGTATACTATGAACAGGAAAATGTAATTTTTCATTTATACCAATTTAAATTTTAAACCATTAAGTCTAGCAAAACATGTAAGAATGGTAAAATGAAGACAGCAAAACAGTGATGAAGAAATTAAAGATCTAAAGTGACAGAACTGTCAAGTTACAGATTATAGAGCTCAATAATATGAAGACACCAATCTCTCCAGATTAATTTCAGATTCAGTGAAATCTTAATATTCCAGCAGGACTTTTAAATAAAAATTTACAAGCTAATTCTAACATATATATACAAATCAAAGAATCTAGAATAAACAAAACCATTTTTTAAAAAAGGAACAAAGTGGGAGAACTTACACTACCTGAAATTAAGACAGTGCAGTAATTACTATCAGCATGAGGAAAAAGAAATGAATCAATAAAACACAGGAAATATAGACCCAAACATAGAACATCAATCTATTTTTGACAAGATGCTAAGAAATCTACTGAAGACAAAGACAGCATATGACAATGAAATAATAATTACATATTCATAGATATTTTCTCTATTTAGCCATGGGACATTTGGCAATATTTAAAGACATCTTTGATGGTATTTCTGGAGGAGTATTACTGATATCAAAATGGGAAGAGGCCAGGGATGCCAAACATCCTGTGGTACACAGGACAGTCCCCAATAATAAGGAACTATTCAGCCCAAAATCCTAGTAGTGACAAGGTCAAAAAACCCAGTTATATAAGAAAATACAAGAGAAAATCTTTGTAGACTAGTATTACACCAAGATTTCTCAGAACCCAAGAAGCAAAGACTATAAAAGAAAAAAAATCCATAAACCAAATTCATCAAAATAAAAACTTCCATTCTTGAAGATATGGGAATGAAAAGACAAGCTACAGTTTGGAAGAAAATATTTACAAGATGCATATCTGATAAATGATTTGCATCTAGAATATATGAAGCATTCTCAAAGCTCAATATGTGGAACAAACTAGCCATAAAAGGAGGTGGGTTAAACACTTCATTGAAGAAGGAAACATGGACAGCAAATAAGCACAAACAACATGCTCAGTATCATTAGTCACCAAGTAAGTACATATTAAAACCAGAATGAGATATCATAATGGATCTAAAGTGGCGAAAATTTAAAAAAAAAAAATTGACAATACCAAGAGCTAACAAGGATTTCGAGCAACTAGAACTCTCATGAAATTCTGGAAATGCAACATGGAGCAGCCACTTTGTAAAACATTTTGGCACTTCTTATAAAGTTAAATATACTATTAACATAACAGCAAATCCATTCTTAGGTCCTTACTCAAAAGAAATGAAGTCATATGTCTACTCAAAAACTTGTATATGAATGGAATACTATTCAGCAGCAAACATTATAGAGGACCAAATTATTGATATATGCAACATGGGTGAAATCTTGGAAGCATGTAACAAGTGAAATAAGCCTGATTTGCAAGTCTACACACTGTAATAATTCTGAAAAGGCAAAACTATAGAGGCAGCCAACCATGGTGGCACACTCCTATAATCCAGCAGCTCAGCAGGCTGAGGCAGGAGGATCCCAAGTTCAAAGCCAGCCTCACCAACTTAGCAAGGCCTAAGCAACTCAGTGAGAATTAGTCTCAAAATAAAAAATAAAATTGGGATGTTGCTCAGTGGTTAAGCATCCCTGGATTCAATCCCTGGTACAAATTAAGAAAAAGGGAAGGCATTTTTGAACTGTGTTCTACCATAAACACACTGCTATGGTTTGGATATGGTTTGTCCTCTAAGGGTTCAGGTGATGGATGTTTGGTTACCAATGTGGTAGTATTTTTTTATATTAGTTGAATATGGACTTACAAATGAGGGGGAATCATTATCAAACAATCAAGAACAAGTGTATAGTCACAAAGTTCACCAAGGCTGATGCCATGTCATGGCTGCCCCCCTTGGAAAGCAAAAGGTATTCAATGTGGTTGTATTAAGAGTGATCTTTTAAGAGGTGGACCAAGTGCAAGGTAACTAGATCATTACTGACAGTTGCCCTTGGAAGAAATTAATGCCTGCCCCACAGAGTTAGGTTTCTTCTTATGAGAGAAAGTTATTAAAAAGTTCATGTGAGTAAGCCATTGCAGGAGCAGGACTCTCTCTTGGCCTTTCTGACTCACTATCTGATTTCTTCTGTACACATTCCTATCACTGTGATGCCATCCACTTAGGCTCTCACCAAAGATAGTACATGTCAGTGCCATGTCCTTGAATTTCTACAATTCTGTATGGTAAATAAACCTTGTTTTCTTTTATAAAATACTGAGCCTCAGAAATTTTGTTATAACTGCAGAAAATAGATGGATTAATACTTATGCTCTCAGAGAATATCAAACTATTTAGGGATATAAACTTTAGTCTCCTAGGGCTACCATGTAAAATGACAAAAACTAGGTAATCAAAGAGGACCTCTCACATTCACTAACACCTTTTCAGGGAACAAATGATAGCCACACTTTTCTAATTATATATCCATGGCAGGTCAGATTACCCTTACATACTTAAACTAAAACAATATATCCAAATTGACTAAATGTGGAAGCAGATGTAAAAATGTAATTATGATGGTTAACTGTATATATCAAAATGACTAGTTCAGGCATTATTTGGATATTTGGTTAGACTTTTTTCTGGGTGTATCTAGGCGGGTGTGTTTGAACAAGACAACATTTGAATAATAATCAGTAGACTAAATCAAGTGCCCACCCCAATAATGAATGGGTGGGCCCGATCCACTCTCTTGAAAGCCCAATTAGTTATGATATCTCCAAGCTGAAACACTGATTTTCTGCCTTCAGATTCAGACTGGAACTTACACCATGGGCTCTAATTATTGTTGGGCTTTTGGACTCAAGATAGAAACTATATACTATTTTATGGGCCTTCAGCTTACAGATGTTGGGACTTCTCAGTCTCCTTAATCACATAACCCAAATCCTTTAAAAAAAAAAAAACAACAATTTGTATGTGTGCTATGTATTTATATTACTATCCTATTGTTTCTGTTTCTCTGAAAAAAGCCTAATGTACCAATAGTCTCCAATTAAACCATGCATCAGAGAAATCTGTAAAAATGTTAAAAAATGCTACTCTCACTTTCTTCTTGTTTTGAGAAACAGTCATTTACTACTTTAAAACATTATTTTTTGATAGTATGTAATGCGTTTATAATTCTAAAGTTTTTTTATTTTTAAAATTTATTATATGCTAAATATCTATATAATCTACATAAACAAAAACTTCTTTAGAATACATTTGAAGAACATAAAGAGTCCTAAGGCAAAACAAACAAACAAAAAAAGTAAACTGCTATTCTACATAAAGGTTACAAAGATTAGAAAACTAGAATAGTAACTTACTTCTTTCTTTATAATTTTTCACAGTAGAATTTCTTGTGTGCTAATCAAAAGAAAAGAAAAAGAGTTTGCCAGTTCATCCCCAAGCATACCTGATTATCCCCAGAATTCCACTGGGCTGTTGTTTCTGATGAGACTGCATTAGTATCAGGAATTTGTTCTCTAACATTGCCTTGATATAATGGCTGTTGCCATACATGACAGGTCAGTGGAACAACCTGAAAAATCAAAAAGACTTAGAGTCATGTAACACCACAACCACTATGATTATACAGCAATAAAAATAACCTAACTTAGATATACTTCTCAGTTTATAAAGCGCTTTCACAAAAATAACATTTTGACTTCATAACCTTTACCCAAGTTATTATCCTCACCTAAAAATAAGGAACCAGGGACTTAAAGTACCCGGTTAGTGCTAAATGTGCTTTCCAATAAACCACAGCACTTCCTTAACCTCCTATACCCATAAAGATTTAAAAAAAAAAAAAAAGGCAAGAAAAGTTGTGACCATTGCCCAAGGTTAAAGTTGTGCACATGGGAATGATCAAAGGCAACCAAACAAAAATGACCTGGATCAAACCACCCACTGCTACAGCTAATGGTTCTAGAGATTTTTTCCAATAACCCTGCAGAACAAGAACCCAAAGCTTCCTACCTGAGATTTTGTTCTAATAGAAGCCAGAAGGAGCCAGGAGGAAATCACCACAAAAACAGGAAAGAAAAGGGTGCAAAGGAAAAACAAAATAATATTCATTTAAAACAAGATTACAAATTACACTCCCAACTGAAAAATTCAGTATCCATTAAAAAAGAAGTAGTCATAAAAGGAAAACAGACAGTCATAAGTCAAGAAAACATGTTAACAGGGTTTGGCATGGTGACTCAGAGTTTACGGAGGTTGCCTGGCATGCACAAAGACCTGGGTTCAAAACTCAGAACCATGTACTAAGTGTTAGAGCAACGAAAACCAGATGAAAAACTACAGTTGATTTTCTCTCTCTCATTCTCTCCCCATCTCTTAAAAAAATAGAGAGAGATACAAAGAAAAGATGTAAACAAAAGATTAATAACCCAAAATGTAAAACTCATTAAAGGAAACTTTAGAGTCTTGGAAGTACTTTGATGCACTACAACATAAATCTTTTAGAAGTTCTGAAGTATAGCAGAAACAGTGTTAAAAAAAAAAGAGGACTATCTGAAGATTACTAAAGCATCTATATTGAACAAAAGAAAAGAAAATCCAGAAATATTCAGATTAACTATATCAGCTTGTGTCTAATAACAGGCAGAGCAGCTATTCTGCTACAAATTACCAAAGACATGAAGGTAAATTTTGTAAAATTATCTTATATGCATAACTGAGACTCTAAAGAAAAAACATCAGAGCTAAAAAGGAAACCAAAATTCAGAGCTATAACTAAGCCGTCAGATTTACCTGTTTTTAGTTGACTTTTAAAATCACTAATTTGGGAGGTTATGTAGCTGAGGAATTGGCAATTTGCCTCCCATTACCATTCCTATAGAAAATACCTCTGACTAAAGCCTATAGGTTTCTGCTATCTCCCCCTGTCCTCTGGAAAAAGATGGCTTTTGTATTTAATGATTAATTGCAAGGTTAAGTATTTCTGGGAACTAGAACCAAAGACACTAGTCTTAAAACTTCCTAATCAGTAATTTTTCTCTAGATTTACAGGACACTGGACAACTGATGGTCTTCAGATAACATCAGAGTGGGCAGGTTTGAACCTCAGCACCACATACACAATGAAGTGTTCGAGCAACAACAACAAAAAAAAGCCACATGAAAAACTAAATAAAACTGATTCTCTCTCTCTCATAGTCTCTTTCTCTCTTTAAAAATAAAAATAAAAGTGTGGGCCAAAGATTTGCTAATCTTATTCTTTAAATAAAAGTAAAATAATATTTAACTAGGGCTGGAGAGAGGTAGAGTGCTAGCTTGCCTGTCATGTGCAAGGACCTGGGCTAGATCCCCAGCACCACATACACAACTGTCAGAAAAACAAAAACCAGATAAAAAAATAAAAGTAATTCTGTCTCACATTCTCGCTCCAGAAAAAAAAAAATTAATAATAATGATGATGATGTTAGGTCAGTTTCAGGTGGCTAGATGGGGGCAAGGCATCAGGCAGCCCCAAACACAAGAAAGAACAACCAATCACGTGCTGACCCCAACAGTGTCGCCCAATCACCCAATGATCAATGGAGTCCCAAGTCAATCCCTGAGAGATACAAGACCCCCAAACTTCCACCTCGGACTATAAAGTCACTGCACAGGCAGGGCCGTGTGTGACTTCTCTGGCCCCAGACCCTAGCGGACCAGTGAACCTTGCCCAAGAGCAGATCCCAATAAAACCTTTGCTCAGTCGCCTTTTGGTCTGACTCCTTTTGGTACCCGTGTCTGATCTCACATTTGGTGCCAAAACCCTGGAGAGTTCTTGGGCCTCCCCCTGCCAGGACTGAGGTTGACCCTTTCCCAAGATGAACTAGGAAGTTCCTGCATCGCTTTGTTTCCCTTCATCCAGCCGACAGAAGTGGGGTAAGTTCCCTTGCATTTCCCTTGGCCTTCTGGTTGCACTCTCTGTTACAAGGGTCTGTCCGTAAGTCACATGCACCACAGACCCCCCACCCGTTCCATTCAGCCCCGCTAGACTGTGGAGACATCCCAGACTCTGCCTAGCCCCACCTTCCATTCCAGGTCCCCATACGCTAAGATGTCCCAGCCTCCAGCCCACCCACTTCCTGTTCATCAAGAGAACATAACCAGAATTTGGGAGGCCTCTTTCTGCTCCTGTTTGCCCCCAGGGTAACACTGAAAGGCCATGGGAAATGCTGAGTCCTCCCCTAGACCCCAAGACTCCCTTGGGCTGTCCATACCTTAATTTTACTAAATTAGGACTCTCTCAAGAATTACGCCATAAGCAAACTGGTCTTTTATTCAACTGTGACCTAGACTCAGTATATTTTAGACAATGGCTCAAAATGGCCTCTAGAAGGAACTTTCTGACTTTCAAATTCACACTGATCTGGACAATTACTGTCACCGGATGGGGTAATGGTCAGAAATGCCTTTTATTTAGGCCTTTTGGGATGTACACTCTTTGCTCTACCTACTCTACAGCCCAAGTTCTCCTAGTTCTCTCCAGGGATGGGCCCACACCTCTCCCATTCTTATCCTGCATCATCTTCCTCATTTTCAGATCCACAGGCACTGCTCTCAGCTCCACCCTCCCATCCTCCACTCCTTAATCAGGCCAATTCTAATAGTCCTAGCCCACCCCAATCTCTACCCTCAGCCCCTCCCCAAGCTACTCACCCTCTATCCTCCCCAGTTTCCTTCCCCTCCAATTAGCTCAAGACCCCACAACTCCCAACCTCATTATGTTTCCTCACCATGAGGTGGTTGGAACTGAGGGCCCTGACTGGGTTCGGGTTCTCTTTTTGATGTCAACCTGCTCCACAAACTCAAAGCTTCTATTACTATTCCTCCCTTATCTTCAGAAGTTTGAGTAAAAAGAACAATTGCTCTATCACTTTTTTTTTACAGGAGTTCTCTACTCCAATTTATGAACTCTATCAAAAATACCAGGACACTGTCAGCCACATGGTTGCCAGACTCAAGATGCAGGAGAAAGGCTTTGTTATAGTGAGACATATCAATCACTCTTGGCCTTAGCAGAAAGAATGTTAATCTGATCTTCAATTTCCTTTCATGGCAACCCATTCAATCAAGAAAATGAGGTCCCTCTTAGAAGTAACCCTAGGGGCTAGAGTGGTGGCTCAGTGGTTTCGGCACTTGCCTGGCAAGCACGAGGACCTGGATTCAAACCCCAGCACCACGTACACAAAGAAGTGTTGGAGCAACTAAGGCCTGTGGAAAACTAAATAAAGTTGTCTCTCTCTTAAAAAAAAAAAAAAAAGAAGAAGAAGAAGAAGTAACCCTAATTCTCTGATAAGGGCTACACCTTGCTGTAAATGCAGGGTCTCTAAAAGTGGGTGGAAGCCAACTGATCACACATGGAAGTTCCATCTCCACTTTAATCTCCTTTCATGACTTAATTCTATCAAATGGGCACACTCCTTTACCCCACATGCTTTATGCTTTCTTTTCCAAAAGGCAATCTAAATTGTTGGTAAATGGTAAAAGGAGTTTAAGATCACTTTGTATCTGGGTCTTTACCAAAAGCAAGAATACGAAGTTAAAATTGTAGCAGATTGTAATCATATACAAAGAGTACAAAAGTTTTCAGCTGTATTTCAATTAAAGTACCATAAATAACATAAAATATTTTGTATTAAGAGGAGTAATTGAGGAGCTGGAGCAGTGGCTCGGCGGTTACAGTGCTTGCCCGGCATGCGCAAATAGACAGGTTCAGAACCCAGCACCTGTGTACACAGCTGAGTGTCAGAGCAATGAAAGCCATGTGGAAAAACTCAGTAAAGATTGATATTCTCTCTCTCTCTCTCTCTCTCTCTTACGCACGCGCACACACACACACACACACACACAGTCCTGCTCTCTTAAAAAAGAGGGGGGGATAACTGAAAAAATTGAACATTTTTATAAAGATTCTGTCAGAATGTAGTTTATGTGAGTGTGATTTTTTTTTAATTAGATGAATATGGAGTTACAATTGAGGGGGAAACATGGTCAAACAATCAAGAACAAATGTAAATATACTTAGTTATCCAAGGCTAATGCCATGTGCTGGATGCCCCGCTTGAGTTCCCCATGTTTCTATGTTTCCCCCAGAAGACTCCCTGAGTTAAATGGATATCTCATGGAGGTCAGAGATCTCCTTCTAAGATGATTCTCCCATATTCCCATCCTCCAGTCTCCTAGATATTCTTCCTAAGCCCTCCCCAAACCCTGTCCCCCACCCTACGCCTCCAGGTATCCTAGGGAGTCATCCCCCTGTTGCGTTAAGAATCATACAATTTGAAGTTATTATTAGCTTAGCCATCTAACATACTGCTTCCCGACGTATTCTAGTTTCCACAGATGAGAGAAACCATTCGGCCCTTGAGTCTCTGAGATTGGGATACTTCACTTGGCATAATTCTTTCCATCTCCATCCATTTGATTTCAAAGGCCATAATATCGTCTTCTCTAATAGCCGAGTAGTATTCCATTGTATATATGTACCAAAGTTTTTGTATCCACTTTTCAAGTGAGGGGCCTCTGGGTTGGTTCCACAGTCTAGCTATAGTAAATTGA
>PVKS010017295.1:0-42310 GCA_004027875.1 Aplodontia rufa
ACTTATATAGGGCAGGTAACCCAATCAGCAGGTTGTTGCTATGAGGAAAAAGGCTCTGCTGCCGGCTCCTATTGGTTGTCTCTAAGTGGTCAGATATTGCAAGCATATGAACCAGGAGCAGCACGAGGTCAGCTGACTTGGCTTGGCCAGCTGCCAGCCGCCATCTTAAAGCTGCCTGCATGGCGTGGGCCCCGGGTGCTGCCCGCCACAGAAATTAGTCCTTGCTTTTAGTCAATGGGATATGGCAAACAGTATGGGAAATCCATTCCCGAAATTACCTAAGTGGTGTAGTATTCCATTGCAGAAGTCTGAGAGGCTAGATTTCCTTTCTGGAGGCCAAAGAAAATGTACTTGACATGGGACAGCAGGCAGCATCTACAGGTGAGAACAGCCAGAAGGAAAGTGGACCTCAGTCTTACAACTGAAAGCTCCCGAATTCTGTCCACAAGTGCTCCCCTTTGTAGAAGACACTGCTCCAGGCCACATACCAAAGCACAAGCCAACTCTTCAATGGCGCCCTCTGAGACTCTGAGCAGCGGGGCCAGCAAAGGGAGGACAGGACTCAAAACCCACAGAGTCCAGGAGATGATAAATACATTTTTTTCCTGTTGCTAACTACTAAATCCATAGCACTATTACAAAGTAATAGGAAAATAGCAATGAGGAATATTATTATTATTTGTCTTAATTTATGTGGGTTTCCATAAGAAAATATCAAATAGTATGCCTTATTAAAAAATAAAAAACTTATTTCTTACAGTTCTGGTGGGTTGCAAATTCTCAGGGTCCTCAGGTGCTGGAAGTTATTGGGGAGGTCTCTGGGCCTCTTCCATAAGGGCACTAATCAGTCACCAGGGCTCCACACTCGTGGCTAAAGACATCCCAAGACCCCACCTCCTAACACATTACCTTAGGAGCTAGGATTTCATTATATAAATGCTGAGGGACTCACACATTTGGAACATAATATTACCTGTTTTCCATAGATTATTTTGTCTTTGCTATCCAACTATTTAATTAAGTTTTTACCCTTTTGTGGCTATTCTAATATGTGATGTCTGAATTTTACTAACCTGTCTGGCATCTTCTTTTCTGTGTCCCCTTTCCTTTAGTCGAGTCCTGTTCATCTCATTGTTTTGCTTAAAACTTTATATAGGAGAACTTCTAGAAAACATTAACGAAATGTGGTCTTTATTCATGCACTGTGTGTTGTGTTATGAAGAGTGTCTCTGTTTCCTGCTGAGACACTTGGGCAAAGACCTCCTCTTCTCTGGTGCATCCCTCCCAGCTCCAAAGGCAGAAAGACTCAATATGAATCACCCACACCGGAGCCTTCATGAGTCAGAAATCTCTAGCACATGTGAATCCTAAACTCTGAACATCAAATTCTTCCAAGGATCTACTTTCTCCTGACTCATTTCTCGAGGATTGTGTTCAGACCAGCAAAAACTGTGCACACAGGTCCTTTGCTGGGATGCACAGAAAGACCACGGCTCATCCCACCAAGATGCACCAGTACTAGGAGCCATTTGGTCCACAGGAATTGAAAATAATGGATTTGTAAAGAAAGGAGAGTGGAACCCGGAAGCTGTATCTGGTATCCCTGGAAGCCCCCTGCTCCTACGACGTTTCTCCCCTTCTCCTCTCTCCAGAAATTCTATAACATTTTCCTTTAACTTGGGATATGCCTGTTGAGAAATCTGAAAGAATAGCAATGTAAGACTGAATGTTTACATTTTAATACTAGAATTTCAATTTCTTCCTAAGTACATGCTAAAATATGTACAATACCATTTCTAATTAATATTTCTTCAAAATAGAAAACAAAGATTACATTAAAAATCAACAAAAATTGAAATCTAAACAGCTATTCTTACTTTTATATGATTTGAGGAAGGAGAATCGAAGTTGTAAACCTTTTTTATACTACAATTATTATTATTTGCCTTAAACCTTTAATAGAAAAGGATTAATTACCTAATAATAGAATGGCACTAACATGTAAAATATTTGGTTTTCTCTCAATATAGAGCATTTTAATGTATCAGCATTCTTTCAAGTACATTCAAGAGTTTTATAATCTTTCAAACTCACATAATAACAAAACCATATATATGCATGCAAACTGGGAGGGATATTTTAGGAAGCATATCTTCAGTTGTTTCACACCGAATCCATACTTACTTCAACATACTTACTAATATTGGAATGATAACCCAGCTTCAAGATAGGCTGAAGTTTAGACATTCAACACCCCAAATGCCCATGAGTTAAAAGCTTGATACCCAAGGTGGCGCTATTGGGATATGGTGGACCCTTAAAACAATGAGACCGAGGGGAAATCTTTTCATCTCTGGGAGCATGCCCCTGAAGAGATACAGGTCTCTAACCTTTTTACTGTCTATTGCCTCTTGGCCATGAGGTGAAGGGTTTTGCTCTACCACATGCACCCATCAGGATGACTGACCTCAGCATAGGCCCAAAGCTGAGGGGCCAACCAGTCATGGACTTTAAGCCAAAATAAACCTGTTTGCTTTATAAGTGTATTATATCAAGTAGTTCATTATAGAGATGCAAAACTATTTAACACAAGACCTAACACTAATTTTTGCTTCATAATATTTATATAATGAAAATTCATGTAAATAATTTATAGTAGTGGTATCATTTATAACACATGTTGAAAATAGTTGATTTTGTTTATAATGTTTTTAGTTCAATCATTAATATAAAATCACTCCTCCTCAGATCCCTAGTTTTACCATCTGTTCACATGTGTGTCCCTCTAATATTCTATAAATATTTAACATTAATTTAAAAAGTAAAATATTGTTGTTTATAAATTGGAATATTCTTTTCATGTTAAAAGAAGACAATTGGTATATTTCTGAATAATAAGCTTTAATAAATAAGATAACTTATAATTTGAACTTGATTTTTTGGAAGAGGTAAACACAAGTTTATTGAGATTACGAATTTTAATTTTGTTTTATTTATGTTCTTTTAGGCTTTTGCAAAGTATATATATGCCTATATTTCAAAAAATTAAATATGAACTAATATTATCTGTATTTAAAGAGTTAAGCAAAGCATACGATAGACTGCTTTGCCTTTTAAAGGATTTATATACCACCAAGGCATATTTACCTTTAAAATAATGAATTAGAAATCTGGCAAACCTAGAATATTTTTCTTGGATTTGTTCCATATAAGTAATAATTTGGAAAGGCTACTAGGACATAGAAAAGCAAAATAAATATGATTCACTTTATTCATTTTATAATAAAGTATAAGTAATTAATGTTGCAGTAATTTAAACAAGTATTCTAGTAGAGAGATTCTAAATGACAGATTAAACAGTGTTGTAATTAATATGTTTTAAACAACTTGACATTAAGAGAAGCATCATTTTCAAACATAGGTAAATCTCATGAATTCTTTCCTAATATTATTATGGAAATTATGTATCAATAAATAATAAATACATAAATTTATAAAGACTTCTAGCTGAGGAGTATGGCACATGTGCTTTCAATCGCTTTCTACTTATTGAGACTTGTTTATAACAGGGAGATATTCTTTATATCCAGGAGTCTGGCAGAGTTCTACTCGGAAACAGATTTCATGCATTATTTTGATTTTTTAAAATCCATTTAATAGTATCATTCAAAGTGACTGTTTTCTTTTTTATAGATTTGAAGTGTGTGGAATATATTATTCATGGAAGTAGTTAATATTGTCTACCTGTTCAAAAGTGAAATGCCAGATGCAACACAAAACAATTTAGGATATAAATTTTAAAAAATGCAATCAAAAGACAGAAAGTTATCTTCCCATGAAAGCCCCAGTGGTAACATAACAGCTCAGAGTAGCAGCCATTCAGCTGTAGCTAAGCTCTGGAAGTGTTATCCCACAAGCAAAATTATTTTGTGAATATCTACACTCTAAGATAATGTGGATAAAAATATTTTTTCAATGTACAGCTGTTCCAACAAGATGACCTTTCAGAAAATGAGTTTGACTAGTCTTCTCTCTGAAAGTCATAATGCTTTATTTCTTTGTAATGCACAAAAAATCCTCAATCACCCTATTCAATGGAATATGCAATCTGTAATGGAAAATGTCATAGTGTGTTAGATAAATACTAATTTCTCTAGTTATCTGAAACTATCTGTGGCTTGATTTTTTATAAAATTGCTAAATTTCATTTAAAAGCATAATTTCTTTTCAATTTCTATAGGAAAAACATTTCCTTTTGAGCTACAGTAGCTGGTCTCCATAAATATTAAAACAATGTTGGGGAATGTTGCCTAATAAGTCAGAGTTCTAAAAGCACAATTTCCAGTGTGCAACATGCAATACCTGCTTAGGAGTCCACACATCAGGCATCGACAATTCAGGAGTCGGTTCACAGACCTGTCTTTAGGTGAAAGAAGGAACACAGGTGCCCATCCCTCCACGCAGGCATCCTCCCAGAGGTGCCATTGAATACGTGCCCTGAAGGAAACAGAAGAGGAAGCCTTTCCAGGAGCAATTGTTCAACTATTTTGCAGAACCCTATTCCTTGCTTTTTCATTTGCCTTCATTCTCTGTAAAGGGGGGACACATTTCTATTAAGAAGGAAGTCAGAAAGTAGAAGATAATTGCTAAGGTGTGAATTATCCTCTAAAATGCATATGTTGAAAACTTCATGACCACAGTTGAGAGTTTGGACCGCATGAGACGTCATCGGGCCATGAAAGAGGAACATAGGATTAGGGACATTCTTGTAAAATAAGGTACACTATAGAAGGGAGAGTCCAGCCCACTCCCCGCACTCTCTCATTCTCTCTTCTGTCCTGTTTGTCCTCCTAAGCCTTCCACCACAGGTTTGCAGCAAGAAGTTGCTCACCAGATATCGACTTGGGGAGCTTCAACTCCTTGCCCTCCAGTCTGTGATGAACAGCATCTTTTATTAATAAATGGCTCAGATATTTTTACAGCAGCATGAAATGGACAAAAGTGATAATCATATTTACTCATGAAAATTACCTGTAAAAAAGTGTACATGTCTTTAAAATAGAAAATTGAGTAGAATTATTGTGGCTTAGGTTATAACACATGTTTATTTTCCGACATTTGTCCAAGGAGATCTTGCTAGTGTTAAACACTCACCAGGCAGTGGCAGGTGTGTTTTGACACTGCACACTCTTACTCTGTATCAAGGACTCTTACTCGCCCCAGTGCTGGTGTGCTTGGGCATGTGGTGTCCTTGGGCCAGTAGAATGTCACCGAGGAGTGGGGAACTGGGGTTTTTAACGATCTGTCTTGGTTTGCTTGCTTTCTGGTGACCTTTCTTGAGAAAAGAATGTCCACCGAGCAAATAGCCTGGACTTCTGCAACAGGAATAATAAATGTTCCCTCCCAAGCATCTACACCTTAGTCTTCAATTTGTGATCATGTCATTGTAGATGACTGAGGGATTTGTAGCTGTGGTACTTTGAAATTGTAATGGAAAACTAATGTAAAATCTATGAATCAAAGGACACAGACCTGAATCCAACCCATAGCCTAAGCCCAGTTTAGAAGCCTATCAGGCTAAAATACAGCCATCCTGGATGAACCATGGAAGACTATTCCTCTTTGCCTCTTTATTATTCCCTCACTCTTTAAAAAACGTGTTTTTTATTTTAACTAAAATAAAATCATAGTTAAATGGATACACAATGCATCGGCTCTTTCTTACACTTCATTATTATTTAACATTACTTCTTGTACATGATTTTGAATTCACTTATGTAGATATGCTTATTCCTTTTGAGAGCTCCATGATATTAAGCGCTAGTTTATTTAATCAGTATCCAGATGAGGAATTAAATTACGCCTATCTTTACAAAAATATAATTTATAATGCTACTGTAACTGAAAATGTTATAGTGAAAAAAGTTTGACTGACAAAATAATTGTTCAGAATTTGTCAGTTACAAGTACATGGGAATGAAAATTCATGCTGACTTATGAATCTCACGTCTGGCCTGAGTGCTGTGATTACAATTTAGGTACAAATCACACTGAGTTGAGAATCACATGCACATATTTTTTGTTGTTTATTTCAGACTGTATTTTCCCACTGTACTTACAGAAGCAGATGAATGCCAAGAAGAGGGAATTTTTATAGCAACAATTGCCTACATAAAAATTTTTAAAAGATTTCAAATCAACAACCTAATGATGCAACTCCAGGAGCTAGAAAAGCAAGAGGAAGCAAATGAAAAGTAGAAAAGCAAAGAAATAGCAAAGATCAACATAGAGTTTAACAAAATAAAGACTTGAAATTTGCAAAGATAAGTTAAGAATTGGTTTTGCTGCAAAGGTGCATAAAATCAACAAAATTTTCGTGAGATTAACCAAAATGAAAAAGGAAGTCCCAAATAAAAAAATCAGAGATAAAAATAAAACATCCCCACTAATAAAGAAACACAAAGCATCATTAATCACTGCCCTGAAAAACAACACTCAACAAATTAGAAAATTTAGAAGAAATGGGGCTGGTGCAGTGGTGCAGTGGTTACAGCCCTTGCCTGCCATTTGTGAGTTTGAGGGTTCAAATCCCAGCACAACTTACACAATAAAGTGTTGGAGCAATGAAAGCCACATGAAAAACTAAATAAAATTGATTCTTACTTTCTCTCTCTCAATAAACAAAATACTGGCAAACTGAAATCAACACATTTAAAATATTTCACATTATGATCAATTGGGATTTATCCCAGGGATGTGAAGATGATTCAATGTATGCAAATCTGTAAACATAAAACATCCCACCTACAGAAACAAGGAGGAAAAAAGCATTTCTGCCAATAGATGGAGAAAAATTATTTAATAAAATTTAGCATACCTTCATGATAAAAAGCCTAAATATTGTATATAGAATGTACCCACAATGTAATACAGATTATATATGGGAGACCCACAGACTATCTCATAATATATGAGGAAAAGATGAAATTGTTCCCTCTAATATCTGGAACAAGGCAAGGGCTTTCCCTTTTACCACATTGATTCAACAATGTATCAGAAAGTCTTACATAGAGCAATAAGAAAAAGAAAGAAATAAAGTGAATCCAAGTGGAAAAGGATGAGGCTAAACTATTTTTTACAGATGGCATAATTTTATATATAGACAACCTAAAGACTCCATACACAAGAGAAACCAGTAGAACTGATTAGACATTTACTAAGATCACAGGGAATCAAAAAATTAGAATGGAATTGCTGAGAAAGAAATTAAGTGATCTTTTTCACAGTGGTTCCAAAATTCAAAATACCTTGGAGTGAATTTAACCAAGGGAATGAATGATCTGTATAACAAAAACTACAAAACTATAAAGAATTGAGGAGAATACCAAACAAGGCAAAAACAAAACAAAACAAAAACAAAAGGAAAGACACCACATGTTCATGAGTCAGAAGAATCATTATTGTCAAAATGTCAATGTAATTCAAAGTGATCTACAGATTCAATGCAATTTCTATTTTTAAAAATCCAAGGGCATTTTTTACAGACACAGAAATAAGTAAACCTTCTAAAATTGCTACAGAACAAAACCCCTGAATATCCAAAGCAATCTTGAACAACAACAACAATCATTGTAATACCTGACTTCTAAACATACTAAAATGCTATAGTCATCAAAATGGCATGAAATGGCATAAAAACAGACACATAGACTGAAGGAAGAAAATAAAAAACCAAGAAACACATATCTTTACAGCTAACTGATTTTTTGATAAATGTAGCAGAAACCTACATAGGATAGATGATGGCCACTTCAGTTAAAGGTACTGGGTATGCTGGATATCCAAAAGCTGAAGAAATAAATTAGAGCACCCTTATATTAAAAAATCAACTCAAAGTAGACAAAATACTTAGATGTACTACTCAAAACTACAAAATCACTAGAAGAAATTGGGACCTTCTGGACACTGGGGTGTCCAATGATGTTCAGATATGATTCTAAAAGCTCAGGAATGGAAGCAAAAATGAACAAATCTGATACAAACTAAAAATCTTCTGACAGCAAAGAAAAGAAGCATCTGTGTGAAGAGACCCCCTACAGAGTGGGGGTGAATGTCTGCAAACTCGTCATCACTCAAGGTATTAACTGTAGAATGTATAGATGACTCAAATAACAGAAAAGAAAATCAGTTCATATATGAAAAAATGACCCTAACAGGTATTTATCAAAAGAGAACCTATAAATGGCCATTAAGTATATGAAAAACATACAGCAACATTAATCATCAGGAAAATGCAAGCCAACACTACAATGAGATATCATCTCCTCCAGATGCAATGACTGTTAGCAATAAGACAAAAATAATAATTGATCATTAGGATGTGAGCAACTAGGAATTTGTGTACACTTGGTGGGATATTAAATTATTGCACCCATTTTGGCAAAAAGTGTGGAAATTCCTCAAAAGAATTAGAAAAGGAACCTACATAAGATCAGTATTCTCACTGCTGGGTATATACAGACAAAGAGATTGATATCAGTGTGTGAAAGACACATCTGCACTTGCACATTTATTAAAACACTATTCACAATGAGATATGAAATCAACCTCAGTGTCCATCAGTGGGTGAAATTATATAGGAATATAGTGTATCTCCTTAACCTAAATTCACTGAGTTATGAAAGGAGCAAAATTCTGTCATTTGGATATGAATGGAACTGGAGGACATCATATTAAATGAAATAAGTTAGGCATAGAAAGACAAATACTGCATATTCTAATTTCCGTGTGAAAATTGTTGAACTCAAAGAAGTCAGGAGTAAAATAGTAGCTACCAGAGGAAGGGAAGGGAAGAGGGGTGGAAGCATGGAGAAGCAACCGTCAAAGGGCACATTAGCGCAGGTGGGCAGGAGGATAAGTTCCAGTGTTCTGCAGCATCGCAATATTTAAATATTTGAATATTTAAAATAGGTAGAAGAGGGAATTTTGAATGTTTCCAACATAAAGAAATGATAAAGTTCTAAGGTGTTAGATATGTCAATCACACAGATCTGACCATTATGTGTTCAATGTATGTATTGAATTTTCGCATTGTACCCTGCAGTAGTACCATCAGTATTTATGGTAATTGCCCAAACACCAGTTATGTTAATTTTAAAAGAGCAAAAACATTGAGCATTTTAAATTGTAAATTATATTTGTTTTAAAAACAATATGAGCCACATAATGTGTATATTCACTCCATTAAAGAGAATGTTTAAAATTGACATAATAGATAATTAAGAACATGTTTATTAGCATTTTATACTGAAAAATAATCTTAAATTTCTCTAACTTGTATTGTTTTCCAATATCACAAGAAAAGTGGACAATTACTTATAAATCAGAACTAGTCAATTCTTTGCTAAACATCTAATGTTCTGATTTTGAGAAGAAGAGAAAAACACCTGAAAAACCGGTCAGATTATGTCACTAGTAATGCATAAAAGAGGGCTTAAATGTAACAGTTTAGCAACTGCACTCTAAATTGTAATTGTAAATATTTTTATACAGCTTTCTGAGGACACAGAATAGATATATTTTTCTTTCTTCCTTCCTCTTTTTATTCCTTCTTTTCTTCTCTTTCCCTCTCTTTGTCACCTACCTATCTATTTGTGTCTACCTATTTGTGTCTACCTATGTATCAAACCATTGGAGTGAATGCTAAGATTGATGGGTAGGGCCTTTGAATTGTAGTAAAAGGTGAAGAGTTAGTAACAAGTCCTGAAAAGTATGTAGTGAGGCAGATTCCAAATAAAAGCACCCCCTCTTTCAGTGTTCTGTCATAGTGTTGGAAAGGGAAGTTCATCGTGGGCTATGAACTGGAGCCCAACAAATCCGCCCACTCTGTGGAGTGGTGAAGTTACTTCCTGCCTTCCCAGCACAAGGGTCTCAAGGTTATTCTGCTGAAGTCTTCTTCAAGATCACATCAGCAAATGTGCAGAGCACTGCTTTGGTTTTGGGGAAGACCTGGAGGCACTTTCCAGAATAGCGGGTGACATGGCATACATTCCGTGAGTGGTCATGATAGATGAGTGAAATTCTGTCAAGTATTGATGGAGCTCAAGATTGATGGGGTTTGGATCTGCAGGTACCAGGAGCATATTAGGCAAAAGAAACCAGGTCAAGACTGAAAGACTCCATGTAACTGTAACACAAAGGACTGTTGCTCATCTTGGACCACTACTGAGTCCTCTCTTCCTTTCTTCTCATACCAAGGACTTCCTCTAGGGAAATATTTGAGACTCTGCACCTGTGTTTGTGGGGCACCATCTGCTAACATCCACACTTCCCCTACTCCTTCAATCCCCTAGGAGACCTTGGTACCTTTCTCCTGTCTGCCATACTGATTTACTTCCTGCTCTTTTCAGATAGAAGTCCATCAGTTATTAAACTCAATTCTCCAGTTACTAACAGTTTTTAAATCTGATTTTCCCCCACTATGGAGGAAAACCGACTCAATGGACAACCCCACTTAGCAGGTGTTGGGGAAAATAGGTGCTTATCATTATACAGACAGATAAAAAAGTCAGTTGATCAATAATTTTCGTCTTAATTACTTGAATACATAAATGACAAGGAGGGATGATTTCTACAAATTTCTAGAGATTCTTTCATTTAATATGCATAAAAAGATCTTTGTTGATTAAAGTTTGGCCCTTTAGCAGTTCAATGTTTAATATGCTGTCATCTACCAGGTAAAAATTCCTAAATCCTATAGCAAAGGAGCATAGTCAGAAAACTAAATTTTTTACAGTTTGAACGAAGGATATTTGCATTTTTTTGGTCCTGAATACATATATTAATCATTTTATTCCTGTTTTTTACAATAGATTATTTATATCCTCATTATTACAGAAATGTTTATATAAGCTTCAAAGAATTATCCTATATTGGAAACACTTGACATTATTGTCTTTTATGAATGAATACAACCAAAATAACATATAGTTTGTTAATATTTTAAGTCATTTAATCTGTAACTTATTTCTTGTATATTTTTGTCCATTTTAAATTTATATTAAATTCCTGTAAATATTTACAGGAATTTAATATAATTTCCTATCAACACATTTACTGTAGCTGGTATATTCTGCTTCTCTTACTGCATTGCTATTGTTTAATTCTCTAGCTCTGGAAAATGGAAATTTTGTTATAGAGTATTTTTGCTCCCAAAAACCATGAATAAGTACTGTGATGGCTTTCTAATGAAGCAGAGATTAGACTAACATAACCTACAAAAAGAAAAGTTCTGCCACGCAAGGCCACAAGTGTTCTTTGAAGCCCAGCAGTGAGGATGTATTTCCTTCTAGACAGCTACTGCACTATCTGGTGTGCACCACGGCTGTTCAGGAATGAGTAAGGAGCAGTTGGTGACGTGCGGCCCTAAGCCTTCTGGGAGATGCATGCTATTCATCAATGCACTCAACCAACAGATGTTCAGTGCTACTGCAAATAGTCCAAAACAACTAGAAATGTTTACCCAAGACTGGCAATACTGAAAGAGGAGATCTTTGTGTACTCAAGTTGTTGGGTTGTATTTTTTTTAATTTGTTTTGCCATACTAAATTCATTCTTGCTAATAGAGTTTCAAGAAAGGTGCCAGCAAATGACTAACTGGATCAATTAAATAGGTTCCAGTTCATCTGGTGTATATATAATTATCTATGATTATTTATAATGATAATCAAAATAATAATTGTAGTTGTAATCACTAAAGTACTAGCTCAGTCATGTGCATTTGTGGATTATGGGATTTCTGTCTTGTTGCACTATTTCAATTACCAGAGTGTATAAATAAGGAACAGATCAATTGTACACAGTGGAGCCAATTCCTATACCATGATGAGTGGGGCTTTCCACTTAATACAGTGACCTAATTCACATTAAATAGAAAAAGGTTGCAAAGTGTAGAACTTAGAAAGTAAAATAATACAGGTGTATTTTTATTCAGAATATTCAAACATTGCAGAATGTTTTCCATAAAATGTAGGTCATACATACATAATCATTTTATTATACTGAAGTTATTGATACATAGCATGGAATTTGCCAAATGACATTGAAACATTTTACATTCTGTTTTATGAATTCAAACTTCTTTTGCAAGGATTTTGCTATTTTGATAGTCCAACATTTAGGGTATTTCTTTAGCAGTTAGAAAGTAATATCACTATAGGAAAGACCAAAGTCTCACTTCCTTAGAAAATTAATTATCTTCTTGATAGGGAAAAGTCCTTTTCTATGTAGACACTATGACTGAATAATGGAATGATTATTCATAAACTACAATTACTGATATACCATTTAATCAAAGAAATGAGATATTTTATGAAATTAGAGGGTTTTATTTTATTTGCATAATTTCCAGTGCGAATACTTAAAATCATACATTTCATGATCTAGTTTACATGGTTACACGTTGATTTGTATAGTTTTTATCATGTCAAGACATTTGGGTTAATACAGTGCTTTCATATCTATGAAGAAAATGGCAGTTCCCTGATAAAATTTATATCATCTCAGCTAAATTATATGTGATAAACTTTCAAACTGTAAAACTGAATAAAATCTTATGTTATTACAAAACACTTTTAATTATATTAATTTATCATAAAATGATTTGAAGAATGTGTTTCCTATATAAACTTACTGTCGTAATTCTAATTTCTCTTCCTAATGTGTACATTTCATGAAGGTAGTTGGCTTTTCTGATATCTTCAGAAGTGGCCAGTGGACTGGGATCCACACTAAAACTGTTGATTGAAGCATTAAGTACTCATATAACCTTGCCTAACTGATTATCTCATATATAACATTGAAATAGGATGAGATCATAAAAGCAGAATGGTCTTGCTGAACTGCGTTTCCTAGGACAAGAGCTCTTTCTATGACTCCTAGTGATTTAATGAATTGGCTGAAGCTCAGCAGTAAAGCTGGTCACTCCTCTATTCACCCTGGTTTGTGTTGAGCTTCTGCTCCTGCTGCTGTTCTCCAAACTTCTGAAGCTTCAAATTAGGGTTTACATGAACTTGGATAGTAGAACACATCGTAAATAACATCATGAAACAGACGTTGTGTTCAACCATAGCACATGGCGGCTACACAGCAAAATACTTGTATGATAAGGACCACAGAAACAACAACAACAACAATAATATATATATTATATATACATGTATACATATATACACACACACACACACACACATATATATATATATATATATAATTCTATTTAGGTCAATTATAGGCAAGGGGAAAAGTCCTTGGTAACTTTTTTTTTTTTTAAGAAGAGAGACAGTGAGAGAGAGAAAGCGAATCAACTTTATCTAGTTTTTTATGTGGCTTTTGCTGCTTTGACTCTTAAGCGTGCATGCAGTGCTGTGGTTCAAATTCATGTACCTGTGTAAGCCAGGCAAGCACAGTAACTGCTGAGCCAACGCTCCAGCCTTGGTAATCCCTATTTTTGAATAGTGCTTTATTGGAGGTGTTTGTAAGTATCTCAGGCAAGGTCTTATCACTTAAGGAGTCTACTCTGCAGATACCAGCCCCACTTCCTTCACCCTGAGGAGGGAGAGAAATGGAGAATTAAGATACCAGTACGTACATAAAGGCTGTCAGTGCAAGAGTCCCTGTTCTCTTCTCCTTTGTCACAGTTATCTCCTGGAGTTTCTTTTCTGTTGTTAGGTTGACAACATCTCTAATTGTGCTTTATTTTCTGTGTGCATGCAGGTGGAATTCTGGCATTTAAACTTAATATTTCAAAACACATCTAAACATTAGTGAAATCAATCACAGAAGAATTTTAAAAGAAGGTTTCCCATTCCCCTATAGAAAATTCAATACTGCAATATCCTACAGCACATTGATAAGTTGGTAAAATGAGAACATTCAAAAAAATTGGTAGAAATTATATATATATATATATATGTATACATACATATATATGAAATCCTCTTTTGCTTTTGATAAGCTATGCCAAAAAATTACTTTCTATAAAGTTGTCTTTCTTTAAATTTTAAATTTATTTTAATTGGTAAAAAAAATTAATGGAGGCTGCTGGAGTGGTGACTCAGCAATTGGAGCACTTGTCTGGCATGCACAAGGACACGGGTTCAAACCGCAATATCACATACACACATAAGAGTCAGAGCAACAAAAAACATTTGAAAAAATAAATAAAATTAATTCTTTCTCTCTCTTTAAAAGTTCTATTAATGACCCTTCAATATGTATGACAGTGTTGAACCAATAAAAAAGTAATGCTTATAGAACATCACAGAAAATATAGAAAAGCAAAATAAAAAATCTAAAGCTGTTTATAATGACTGTTTATAAAAAATCATATAATGGGGTACCCTATAAAGTTTTAATACATGTATAATTGTGTGATGTTTGAATTAGGTTAAATATAGCTATTTCTTTAAATGTGAATAACTTTTTATGTGAAATAATTTTCTTCTAGCTTTTTTGAAAGGTATAGTACATTTTAATTATCTCTTTATCTGCATCTCCCAACTGTCTATCAATACACACCCGAACTTCTTACCCCAACTAAAATAATATGCGTCAATCGATCAAACTTTCATTGCCAATCCCTGCCTAGCCTCTGATGACCACCATTCAACTCTCAACTCCTGTGACAAGAAATCAAAATGGCTAATGGTTCTATGAAAAAATATTCAACATCACTAATCATCAGGGAAATGCAAATCAAAACCACAATGAAATATCGCATCAGTCTGGTAGACCGGCACTTATCAAAAAGGCAGAATATTCAAATGCTGGCAAGGCTGTGGAGAGAAGGAAACCCCTGAACACTGTTGGTAGAAACACAAATTGTTGCAGCCATTAAGGATAACAGTGGGGAAATTTCTGCAAGGGTGTCTTGTGGGACTTGGATTTCAGTTAATGAGATTAGGGAATGTGACCTACAACTCCTAAAATCTTACACTTCACATTACAGTTTTTATTAATTAACTTATTGCTCTTTTAGTAATTACATTGATTTATCTATTTTGAAAATAATAAATCCTAATGCATTTCATTTGTAAAAAGGAAATAAGGGTTTATCATTTCTTTTCTGAGGTCCCTAAATATATTAATAAATACAAACATTTCTTGGGTTATTGATGTAAATATACTATGTAGACTTTCATCATCAAATAAACTAATATTGAGCTTCTTGGTTATTGAACAGACTTTTTTGGGTTTCTCAACATTACTAGTTAACAATGTCTTATAACAATATTGAATGTATTTCCACATGATCAGTTGCAATTTATTTATAATGTATAATTACATAGAATTACTATGGACTGGATGGGTCTCACCACAGCTCAAATGCTAAAGTCTCATCTCCAATTGTATGGTAATGTCTTTGTGAAGCAATTAGGTTAAGAGAATGGGCTGCTCATAAACAGATGAGTGCCCTTCCAAATGAGGCCCCCAGCTTGATTTCTCTCCACTTCGAGGACATAATAAGAAGGTGGTACCTGGAAACCACCAAGTGGGCCCTCACCAAGAACCTGCCCATGCGGACGGTTTGTTCTCAGACTTCTAACCTCCAGAGCTGCGGGGAGTAAATACTTGTTGTCTAAGCCACCCACATACGTTATTCTGCCATAGCTTCCCAAACTAAGACAGTGATGCAAAGTATGGTGTGTTGGTCCAATTAATGCAGTATCAAAATACTTGGCCTGAGGACTTTATTTTAAAAAGAGGAGGTGTATTTTGCCTTTATTCCTGGAGATTCAAGATCATAGTGGTGGCATTTCTCTAGCTCTCCTGCAGGCCCCAAGGCTGAGTTACAACCTGTTAGAGGATGTAGTGAGGACTCCACAGGAAGGAGATGTTAACAGGAAGTCAGAAAGCAATGTGGGCTTCAGGATCACTCTTCATACAGCAACCCACATTCTCAGAACCAACTGAGGTGTCACAAAATGCTATTAATCTCCTCCAAGGACGAACTTCCAATGATCCAGCCAGTTTCCATTAGACCCCACCTCTTTACTACATCTCCACATAACTGCAATGAGGTGCAGCAGCTGAACTGCTGGATGCACTTAAACATCGTCTGTACCATACCATAATATGCATCACAATGCATAACGCAATAACCATGATGCAGATTTGCATGCATGTACATATGTATTTATATATCTACACACACACACCCCCATATTAAATTTAGAAGATTTTTTTGCCATCTACCTAATCTAAATATATCAACTTTAGGCTCAGTTCTTAATATTAATTTCTCTCATAAGTGGGTAAGGTAAACCAGTTACTCCTTACTAGAGAGAAGACCCATCTACAGGGGGGTGTTTGTCAATATTAAGAGACACTTTTTATTTGCCACAATCAGTGCAAGAGGTTGCAACTGTTTTCTAGCAAATTGAAGTCAGGGAAGCGGCTGAAAGCCTATAATGCACAGGACAGGAGAGTCCTGAGAAGAGAAGGATCTGGCCCCCAATTTCAATAATTCTGAGGCTGAGAAACCACGATGTGCATGATGTTGGACAAGTCACTAAACATCACATGCCTCAGTAACACATTTGTAAAATAGTCATCACTGAACCTAAATTTCAGGTTACTGAGAAATTAAAACACATTAAAGCATTTAAAGTCTTCATAGCAGGAGATGTCATATAAATAAATAACTGGAATGCTGACTGTTCTGTTATTGTACGTGAAAAATGTGCTAAGACTCTTACACTATTGGTTTCAGAGTGTGAGTTTCTTAGGAATCCAAAAAAGCATTTCTTCTTCACTTACTTTGAGAACAGGAAGCATTAATACTGTTCTATTTTTGAGGTTGCTCTCATGCTTGTTAAGTCTACTGTGTTAGAGAGTCTTCTAATGTAAATCTAATTTAAAATCATTATCTCTTAAGGGAGTGAGATTATGCAAACACTGTAACAATGAGTCAGTTTCGGTTTCTCAAGGAAATGTGGAAAGCCATGTTTTCACGCTGCTCCTTGCCATGTTATCACCTACTTTCGTGTTTTCACATTGCTCCTTTCAGTGTTATTCCCTACCTTGGTGGCTTTACATGGTGCTCTTAGTTTAACATCTCCTAAATGCTTTATCAGGTCCAGAACTCTACTCAACTTGCACTCTAATAATTAGATGACTTTCATAAATAATGTTACATCTGTGCATGCTGACACTATTCTGAAATATATATTTGAAATAGTAATTATGTATTGATAAATACCTCTACTCCTTGCTCTGCATAGAACCATTTTAAGGGAGATCTGTGCTTTTTGGATCTAAGCCTTCCATTTGCACCTCTCAGTGATTTCAGAAGGGGTTTCTCAATTACCAGAAAGTCGTTGAGAAGAATCCATATGAAGAATGTTTACCGACGAACCACCAAACTTTCATGTGGAAGCTTATGACGCTCTTCTCCCAGGTGAGGAAATTTTGGATGAATTTGACAGAGTTTTTTTTTTTTTTTTGCCCTTTCCTTCTGTAGGGAAATTTAAATATATTTATCTTAAAGTTTTCCTAAAACAATGTGTAATTTAATGATGGAATTTAATGATGACTATATTATCACCTGGTATTTTAAAATTCTGGGTGAAATTATTTAATTATATATAAAAGCTTTTGTTGCAGTACTAAGGATTAAACCAAGGCTTCACAAATGCCAGGGAAGTCCTCTACCCCTGACCCCCATCCCCAGCTGGGGGAAAATATTTTTATTACTATTTCCAGTATTAAAATATTTCATTTAATACTGGAAATAGTAATGAATGAATTTTATCAAATTTCACTCGCCATAGCTTCTATGTATGCATTGTGTTAAGTGAAAAATAAGAGCTATAAATTCTACCTATATATATTATACAATTGAATTTTCAAAAAGGCACCTGTGGGATGAGAAGGAACTTCACCTCTGCAATCTTCCCATTGGAAAAGCTTAACCTCAGTCTTGTCATCAGGCAAATATCAGGAAGCTCAAACAGAGGCCACTCTATAAAATGCCAGAAAATAATTTCCAAAATTATCAAGCTCTTCATGGACAAGAAAAGCCTGTGAAGAGGTCACAAACCAGAAAAAACCATGCAGGTTCGATGCCTGAGGGTGAAATGGTCTGGAACAGAGCAAGGACACTACAGAAGGGGGAATGAAATCCAAATAGACGTTGCAGTACAGATAACAAGAATTCACCATGAACCTGACCAATGTAATACTTGTTTTCTTAGTTATGAAAAAATGTATCATGACAACATAAGAAGTTAATTATGGGGACAATTGTTTTTATATGTATGGGGACTTAATATACTCTGCAACTTTTTGTAAATTTAAAATTATTCCAAAATAATATTGATTTGTGTAAAACTTATTCAGGAAATTGCCAACAGATTATACAAGTCAGAACATTAAGAACAGACATTTCAAATAATTGATTTATTCATATCCTTCATCATTTGATAGTATAGAAATTTAGAACATTGCTACATTTATAAGAATGTGAAAAAGAAAAATGACATCATTTCTAGGCAGAATGAAGAAGGGGCTATAAGAAACACTCAATTCTGAACTAAAATCTGGGCTTGGAGTTGGTCTACATTCTCCCTTGTGAAATGTATTTCTTATTTAATCCAAAAGATTCTCCCTCTAAAAATCCACCATTGAGTGTATATTTCTTACTTCACTCTGAAAGACATCTCTCTCTTGAGATGGCACACATTCCTTCCTGAATGTGTATCTGCTTTCCGAAATAAATATTTGTCTCTGGAAAAAAAACTTAAATTAGTACCTGGAAAAGTAAAATTGTATCTAGAGTGGTTAAAAGAAATTTTCATCACTTCATTGAGAGATAATGTAGCTGAATGAAATTGATGGCCAGAAAACAATATCAATATCTATTCTAAATTTCATTTTCAAATAATTGATTTTGTCTAGATTCCTAGGAAATTTTACAGCACTCCAACTGGAGTTTAATTGGATCCTCTGAAAGAAAATTAGTATAATATGGTTACCTAAGAGATGAAATTGTCTTGAAGTGTTCTGCGTTCCACCAATCTCCTGACCCCACTGGTGGTGGGAAATCTATCACAGGGCCTCATGAGATAGATTAGGCTGTCACAAATGGGGGAAATAGGCATCAAGAACAGCTAGAACAAACCAGTTTGTTTTAAAAAGGCCATTGCATCATTGGAAAATCTATACTCACACTCACCTGGAAACCAAAGATTTTCTTTAGATGACTTTTATAAAAGAGTTTAGTTGCATTTGCAACAGGAGAAAATCTGTTTCATTGTGAGAAGAAATCACAATCTAACCTTAAAAATAAAATGTGGGGGGAAGGTAGGTTAAGGGACAAGAGAGTGAGGGGAGAGGGAGGGAGAATAGGGTGGGACCTAGGGAAACGATCAGCGATGTAGTATACTCTTTACCTCCCCAACCCCAGAATCCAATAATACTTATGCAACCATTTAATTCTGGAAACTTCACAATTTAAGCATTTATATCACTTGTAGGGATGAAATGTAGAAGAGTCAAGAGACTGGGGTGTGGGCAATGTGGGGGTAATTCTGGTTGAAGAACATATGCCTAACGCATGCTGCTTTGTATGCATTTATGATAGTACAACCATTCAACTTCTTAATAAAATAAATAAAAAGACAAAAAATAGTGGAGAATAGTAGAATTCTCATATTTAAAGCAAAGCAACAAATGTGTGATGATAAAAGGATTTGCATTCAATTTGTTAACTAGGATAGTGAAGGAGGGAAGTGAAGTCAGGCAGTCAATGCAGATGGAATGAGAAGGGTGGATAAGAAGGTGATTGGCTGATGGTGCCTCAGAAGTAGACATCCACTAACAAAGGTGCTTATTGAGGAAGATCCAAAAATGGCCACAGCTGGGCTCCCTTGCTGACACTTCCGGTGGACTGTGTGAGGTGTTCAGTGAGCAGCCGAGGCTGGGAACCAGCTTTCCCATGGTGGGTCAAGTCAGACATGCTGTGATTCAGTGTCTGGACCTGTGAGCATGCATACACAGACCCCACCTCTTGGCTATGTCCTTCTTTGTCTGAGCTGTGCCCAGAAAGGGCCTATAGAAAGTGACAAAGGGATAAAGGTCCCCTGGATGGGATAAAAGGACTCACTCCATGTTCGAGCTGGTCCCTGGGCTCCCTGCTCCCACTAGGGAGGAGTTAGCAGGCTCTATCCTTTCTCTTAGGTAAGCCTGTTCATTCTCACTGATTATTCTACTTTCCTGAATAAAATTGCTCACTGCTCTAGCCTACGTGTTCTGCAGTGTTTAGTCTTTGACTCTGTGGAAGAAAACTCAGCCCCAATACCAGCATGGTACCTACAGCCATGACAATCACTCCTGATCATAAAATTCAAGGAGGAGGAAAAAGAGGATATTGGTCTTAGCCTACAGGAACAACCTTGGTTTTCTCTAACCATTACCGTTAGAAAACGTAGAAATGCTCTCACATTTTTGTCCTCCCACCAATTTTTAAAAGCCAACTCTGGATTTTACAGAGATATTTCATTCAGTCCCATGCAGAAAGCATTCAGGTCTCACAGGAAAAGAATTTTCGTGTAAATTTGACACTGTTTGAAAAGACTCCACTCCTGTGTCCTAGAAAGTTCTCAGGATAGATAAACCATCTCTCATTCAGCAGTAAGTCCCTGTAAAGGCTATGGATTAAAATGGATGGGAAAGAGAAAACAACCAGGGGAATGGTTTGCCGCCTAGGGCTCCACGTACCCAGGCACATCTGCAAGAGCCCAGAGAGGAACTTGGTTAGGGCAACGGGCTCCCTGGCTGTGCCTCTATGGTCCTTAGTGTGAGACTACACCAAGGAGTTAACAGTCCCAGGAAAGTAGCTTTAAATGAGAAAAATCACTCCCCACCCAGCACCACACAGAGAAGTGAGATACAAAATTTCAAAACAGTGCGGGATGTATTATCATTTATAATGCTTCACAGAGCTCAAGCTTCCTGAAAAGTCAGCACTGAGAAGTGATGATCACATTTCAGATCGACTTTTTCTTCTTGCAATGTGCTAAAATACGTGATCTCTCCTTTTGGGAAACACGAGGATTTTTACTACCCTGACGCAAGCAGGCTTGGAAGTCCATGTAGTCTGCTGAAGGAAATGAGTGACAACATGCTGTCTTGCCCGTGCAGTTAGTGTGTACCAGATTCACCTGCTCAGTGGTGACTGGTGAAGTTTCTACTCCGAGATTCTCACAACATGCTTGTATTTCAGATTTTCAAATGACTGTGAAACAGATGGTCCTCAAAAATGTGAAAAAAAGGGTAAAGTCATTTGAAAATTCAGATTCACTAAAATGAAAGACACGTGCTCAAAAATTTAATACTGAAAGTAGCAAAACATCCAGCATTGTAGTATGTAGTGGAAAAGGGAAAATTTCTGGAAATTGTTTGATACGACAAATAAATATAACTTTTGAAACCTTTATGAATAAAAGGTAAAAGAGAAAAGAAAAGTAAAAAAGAATAAAAGAGAAAAATGCATGCACATGGAACATCAGACGATATATGCAAATCATCTGGCAATTCATCAACAGCTACTGAATTTTAAGTCTCAAACCCTGCCATTATGGGAGTATTGATTTAGCAAACATAGTATTTTAAATCAAGAATATTAAAACGATTAATCATTACACCTTTGAGCATTATAATTATGCACATAACCGGATATGTATATGAACTGTGTTTCACTTTCAAGCAGTAACTTTGTGTTATGTTTAAGTGCTATTGATCTTTTAATATCTTTAATATTCTCTTTTAGGGGATCTTGAGAACACAAAGATTTGGGGGCTTTAGTAGTGGCTCATGGGTTGCAGTACTTGCCTGGCAAGCACGAGGACCTGGGTTCAAACTGCAGCATCACATACACAACCAAGTGTTGGAGAGGCAAAGGTTGGATGAAAAAACAAAGTTGGTTATTTTTCTCTCTCTCTCTCTCTCTCTCTCTCTTTCACTGTCTCCCTCTCTCTTATAAAAACAAGAAAGAAAACACAAAGATTTGTATCTGGAGGTAGGAGCATCTTTCTGCTGATAAAAGTAGCATATTTAATATTTTATATGTAATTAAAATTCCTCCTGGGTAGATTGAAAATGAGACACTTCAGGCAATTCAGTTCCGTCTACAGTCTATGTGTAAACTAGCCTTTTATTAATCCCGTTTATCACAGCTTTTTGTACTCTATAATTTATGTGAATTATTTAAGGATCATATGATACAGCTGCCAGAAGGAGAAGGAACTCAGAGAATGAATTATTTTTTGGAAGAGAGAGGAAGAGAGTGAGAGAGAAAGAGAGAATCAGTTTTGTTTATTTTTCCAGCTGGCCTTTGTTTTTCCAACACTTAGTTGTGTGTATATGATGCTGGTGTTTGAACCTGGGTCTTTATGCATGCCAAGCTCCAACTGCTGAGCCACCTCTCCAAACCCTAGAGAATGAAATTGTAATAATGAACTTACCATAGATAATTTTCTTATTAATACCAGAAATATAATTCCATGTTATGAAAGAACTCTGTATGAAAATAAATCATAAATTGTGTTATTTTTTCTGGTTTTAATTGACACAGTGTGGGATTCCTTACAGTCCTGTTGATGACATGTTTCCTTTTAGAACCTGCATTGTACTCTTTTTAATTGGGAAATAAAAATGTTAGGTTACTCTTCACAAGGTGATATTCATGTGTATGGTGGGAAGGCTATAACAAGGGGGTGAGCTTGTGCATTATCTTACATAGCTATGCCTTTTTCTATGTCAAGGACACGTCAAACCTGCTCTCTGGGCAACTGTTAAGAATTCAGCACTTCATTATTAATTATAGCCCCTCCCTCTGTATGACAGCTCTTGAAATCACTCCGGTACTCTTGATCTTCTAAGTTGGGAGAATTCATCAACATCCCAGACATTTTCTAAATATACAGACATATATATGTGCCTATATATTTACAGTTAAGTGTGGATGAAGCAGAACTCTTCCATAAACTGTCAGTTCAAACTATTTAGAATATTTTTATTTGAATTTTATTTGGTGATTTAAATACTTTCCTTAAATTTGCTTCTTGATGAAAATGACAGATATTTAAAAATTTCTTTTCTTTTTTTTTCTTTTATTTTTGAACAACCATACAAGCTTTTAACAAAATAATATAAAATGTGCATAGTTTCTGGGTACTAGATTTACCCCCAGGAGTGCCCCCTGGATTCTTTATCCCTCCTCTCCCTTCCCCACAATATCTCTAAAAAAGTATTAGATTGTATAACATTACACCTTATCTGGATTTAACACATGATAATAGACCAACTTTCTCACTGGCCCTCCACAGATGAGTGGAGACATTCGACCCTTGGATCTCTGGGTTAAGCTGATTTTACTCAGCACAATTTCTTCCATAGCCATCCATTTACCTTCAAAGGCTGCAATATCATTGTTTCTAATTGCTGTGTCAAATTCCATGGTATATATGTACCACAGTTTTTGGATCCATTCATCCAGTGAGGGACATCTGGGTTGTTTACATAGTCTAACAATAGTAAATTGAGCTGCTATGAACATATATATTGCTGTGTCGCTGTAATGTGCTGATTCTAGATCTCCTGGAAAGATACCCAGGAGTGGAATAGCAGGGTCGTATGGTGGGCTCATCCCTAGTCTTTTGAGGATTCTCCACACTGCTTTCCAGAGTGGCTGTACCCTCTGGACATGTGTGTGTTCCCAAGAACACATAGATTTGTGTCTGCACCCGTTTCCTAAGTGTCGTTCTTATGAGACTATGCTGTTTATTTTCACTGCTGTGTGCATCACATTAGACACGTAGAACACTTTCTGTGTACATTCTACAGAATGGACAACTGAGTTGATCCAGTTTTTGACAACCATATATAGCGTGTTATTAGTATTCCTGGGTGCTTTCTATTTGCAGGTTAATCATGTTAATCCACAACTTATCATTTGTATCATATTATATTTTGTTGAGGAATTATGGACCTGCGTTTAGTTAGAAAATAATTTTAAACTATATAATTTTCAGTTTTATTTATACCAAAATGAAATTGTGAGAATATCTTAACTTTAGATTCTTAATTTTCTAATTTTTGTTGTAAGAGGACTTTATTGCCTGTTCTATAGATGTAGTAATTGGCAGATGTTCTTAATCTTCTTGATTCACACACAGATTTACAGGCAGCCTTAAGAGATTCTGTGTAGCCCTTACCCAATTGTCCAAGCAGTAAACTATGGAAAATATCAACATTCGAAAGGACTCATTTGCACTGATCCCTTTCAGATTGCTTGTGCTCCTGTGTGTGTGTGTGTTCATGTGTGTGTGTGTGTGTACATGTGCATATTGTTTCTATAGGATGTCATTTCACTGGGAGGTTTGCATACCCATGAGCACATCAAGGTCTCAAGATCTTTCCTCTTATGCTCGTGTAGCCAAATGTGTCCCCCCACCTCCTGCCATTCAGTCATTTTACCCATAGACAATTTGCCATTCCTTTCTGGCTGCTTCAGCCTGTTCTGCTCTGTGTTTTATTTTTAGGGGTTTAATGATGATGGGTCTTGGCTGAGTTTATGGAGCTCATTACGCTTGAGGAACTTGTAACTGACTCTGCACCTGGCTGTTGGGAATTCTGCTGTGATAAACATGGCTGTGCAGGTGCCTCCTCTGCATGCGGACTTTTATTCCTTGGAAATATTTTTAGTCTTTTGAGGAATGTCTGTGCTCACTTGCACAGTGGCTGTACTAATTTACATTCTCACCAACAATGGACCAGGGCTCCTTTTTTCCCCTGCATCCCCACCAGCATTTGTTATTTTTGGTGTTCTGCAGGTTAGTCATTCTGACTGGGATTGAATGGGTCTGTTTTGTTTTGATTTGAATTTTCCTGATGACTAAATAGGTTGAGCATTTCCCTGTATAATCATTGGTCGTTTATACTTCTTTTGAGAGCTGTCTGTTCAGTTCATTCACCCGTGAGTTGACTGGATTAGTTTTGTTTGTTCTTGGTGTGTAGTATTTTGAGTTCTTTATGCATCCCAGAAGGAGTAGCTGGAAAGGATTTCCTCCCACTTTGCAGGCTATATCTTCACTCTTGGTTGTTTCCTTTGCTGCACAGAAACATTTTAATTTGATGCAGCCCCGTTTGTCATTTCTTCCTATTATTTAGTTAACTATTGAATCCTATTCAGGAATTCCTTGCCAGCACCTATGTTTTGGAGTGTTTCCCCTCTGTTTTCTGTTAATCATCTCAAACTTTGGGGTCTGTGTCCTCCTGAATGGTTGGAGACAATGTTGTTCATGTGCAGAGTGGAGTTTTATTCAGCCATAAAGAGCAAACTCATATCATTGGCAGGGAAATGCATGGAACTGGAGACCATAAAGTTATTTGAATCATCAGACTCAGAGAGACACCCTCACATGTTTACTATCAGAGGTGGAATCTGAGAGTGGGAAGATAACATGAAAATAACAGGGAAACTTAGAGAAAAGGAAGGGAGATGGCAAAAGGGGAAGGGGAGGTTGAGGGAGGATAAGGGAGCATGTTCTCTGTCAAATTTTAGAAGCCTCCAGTCATTTCTTCAGCTGCCCTTTCAACCCCACATGCATTTTCTTTTATATGACTCTAATCTTGCGAAAGCTTATCCCGTGTTAGAGTCTCAGAAGTCCTGGGAAGCCTTTCTTTTTTATTGTGCTATATAGTTTCTTCTTCTTGTTTGCTAGAGTTAATTACATTGATCTTTCCTTGTGTTCGCTGTTTGTATCTTCTATATATCCACTTGCACTTGAATCTGTCCAACAATATTTTTCAACTTTTGATACTGTGGTTTTCAGTCCTATAATTCCCATTTCATTCTTTTGCATAATTTTAATTTGTTGCTTGATATTTTACATTTTTCAAAAATGTGCTTTAAGGTAATATGCAACTAATTGATAAAGCATATTTATGATTATTGCTTTAAAATTCTTGCTACCTAATTCCAATTTATGACTCATTTTGGTATTGATACCAATTAATTGCATTCAGGTTTTGATTTCTTTGGGTTTTTTTCTTTTTTTGTTTTTTGGTCTTTTTCTGATATGTGATTTCTCAGTGGAATCAGACATTTTGTCTATTATAGTGGAGACTCTAGGTCCTATTTTAAAAGTTTTATTCATGAGTTATTCACCTTATGTTTGGCACACAGATATCAGACTACCTGTATGGACAGTTGTTCCAATGAAACTTTGAGCATCATAGACTGTTGTTATTTTGACCTGCCGGCTTGGTCCTGGGGCCACTGCACTGTCAGATGAGAGGAGCACATCCCTCTGTTCCATCACCAGCTGTCTGTATAGGTGGAATAGTTCCCAAGTGTCTGGAACAGTAATGCTCACTGACTGGATGCTCACTGTGGAAGGAAGCCTCCCTGGCACCCTCTAGTCCACCTTGGTTCTCAGGCCTCCTGAGCATGGCCTTAGGGATTCAGAGTGCAAAGACTTCCAAGTCTGGGCTTCTTGTGGTCAGTCCTTCCTGCAAGTTTTACCTACTTGCAACTAATTTTTAAAGGAATATAATAATAAGAAAAATATTTTGTATCTTCCCACCTCATTACCATTTTCATTCATTTGTATAGAGTCAGACTTACTTTCTCTATGCCAGAGGATTCCTATAATTAAGTCTGTAATCTAGCTGTAATCTTTTCTTGAATATCACATCCTATTAAATATCAAACACTCAACAAACATTAAATGTAGCTTTAAAATTCTGTGTGTCTAAAAAAGTATCATTAGTGTCTCCCAGGAATGATGTTCTCCCACGCACCTCACTCATTCATCATCTAGTCACATATTAGTAATTCTCTTACCCTGCACTCATTGAAATAGAGCCCAATGATTCCAGAAAATTCTGCCTGTGGAAAATACCAGATTCTTGCTCTTTAGTCAGAAGCACTGTGGCGATTTCTCATAAGTCTACTTTCATTCACAGAAGAGGTTACATTCACCCTCGTAATTTTTTGAAAAAAATTTTTGCTTTTGGAAATTATCCAATGTTTTTATGAATATGATATAAAGACTATGATATTTCTTTCTGGAATATAAATTATGCACAATTAACAATTTATACCACATTCAACAATGAATAATAATGTAAAATTCTTGAACAAATTGGTATATTTACCTAAGTACTGCTGAAAGAGCAAGATAAATCAAGAGCAAGTGACGTTTCTTCTGTGTATGCAAATGTGATTCGAAATTAGAAGACCTGTTAATCTAATTTGTAATATGTATTACATCTAGATGAAAAAAAAGACATCTGATCATATACGTATGTTTTAAATTGGCATTAATTTAAATTAATATATAATCCAAACTAAAACACAAAGAAATGCTTAGTAAAATAGAAAATAGAGGACACCTGCTCTGTTGTTAATTTGTCAGAATTTCTCATTTAGTTACTGACAAAACTGAAGAAATAATCACGTTACAGACAATAAACAGAAATGACTAATTTCTGATAGTACAAAATTATTTATCATTTTACTCCTTATGAGATTAATAAATGTATTCAAAGAGGCAAATACAATAAATTGAATGTAAGTTCACAAAGAAAAAACATTTCTACACGTAATTATTTATTATTAAGAAAATTATTTTTTTTAAAGAGAGAAGGACAGTGACAGAAAGAGAGACAGAGAGAATCAATTTTTATTGAGTTTTTCACAGGGCTTTCATTGCTCCCTTAGTAGTGTATGTGGGTGCTGGGGTTTGAACCCATGTACTTGTGCATGCCAGACAAGCGCCACAACTGCCGAGCCAGCACTCCAGCCCCAAGGATCACTTTTTAGTAAACAAAAATGAGTATACTAACAAAATCAAAAGCTAATGGAAGTACAGGAGCGCTCTAAATTTCATATATCCAAATTATCTTTTATTATCTCATTCATAAACAGATGAAGATAGTAGGCTCAAAAGGGCCTTTAAAAGCAAACCTATAATTTTATATTACCCATGTAATAAAATTTCTTAAAATTCTTAAAATTCAATATTAACAACATAGAAGAATAAGACTAGATTGGAATACATAATACATTTTGTCCTAAATGAAACTGAAGTCTGCAATTATTGTTAAGTGAATGTATAAATGAACTACATTGAAGATTTTATATATAACAGAATATATTCTTAAAGATAATTAAAATATCATCTAAATAAAAAATTACATGAGAATATAGCATTGTGAATTTTGCTACAATGAAGTGAAAAGGCTTAGGCAATCTTTAAAACAATGCGGTGTACATTTACAGATGAGTTTACCAAGGGAGATAATGCACACATTTATTAAATTTTGGAGATAATAAATATGTTAATTAAACCAATTTTAATTATTTAAATTTAAGCAAATTAAATTTGCATTTATTTAAATTTAAATACACACTGATATGTGTACACATGTAATTTATATATGTGGAATACAGTATTTGCATGCATAAGCTCAATTCAGGCATGGTTTGGGTCATGTACTAGCTTGTTCATACCAATGAATTATTTCCTCATCCAGTGTTCACTCACAGGTACCTGCTCAGCCAAGTGTGCTCTCCGTCCTCACAGGGACATGCTGTCCCTGGACCAGATACGTGAGGAAAATTCCTGAGTTTAGATGAAATCCGCATTCATCAGGAACATTACCTTATGAAACACCTACATTTGAATTCCAGATAGGTGCAAAGTTTATGTGATTCGGCTCTCATGAATACGGTCAATGACTCATTTGCTATTTGAAGTGTGAGTCAGGAACACCCAGTTAAAGCACCCTGCAGGTTCAGGCTCTCTTTGAAGACACCATTAGCTTATTCACCAGGAAGTCTGTTATCTGCATGATTGCAGGCACCTTCCATAGGTCAAACCTCTTTCTCAGAAGAATTCACTTCCCTCTCTCTCAACCCCCAGTAAGGGGACCAAAGATTTGCAAAAGAGCTGTGCAAGCATCCTTCCCTGCTAGCACATCATCTGAACTTTAAATATTTGTTTTCAATATGTTTGTAAGTATCTATTCAGGTTTAGCGTTTCTGCATTTTTTGTAGTGCTTCACACAAAGCAAAACACAATTCTGAAAACCATCAGAATTTGAATCACTCAATTGAAGTGGGGGAACTTTCATTACCATATTGACACTTTTTACATTGATTAATATTATTATAACATCCTTTGGCATGACAGAAATGGGTTCTTCCAATTTTCCACACATTTCTAGTTATTGTAGTAATTATCGGAGCCTATTCAATAAGTTATGGAATCCATCTGACCTAGAAGGAATAACTATGTCCCAGAGATACAGTACAGTAAGTAGTTTGTTTTTACAGACACTTTCATTTGGGTTATATAGCTCCATCCACTTACTCCTTCCCCCTAAAAAGAACACAGTGGTTCTTTCCTTTTTCCGTTAATTATTTAAACAAAATTTATCTGTGTTAAAGCAGTTTTTCTTGCTGCAACAATATGCCCAGTATGCCTGAGACTGGATAACTTGTGTGGGAAAGGTTTATCTTGACTCCTCGGTGAGCACAGGCTATACTTAAGGCATGGCATTGTTACACAACAAGGAAGGAGTTTTCTTTTTTCTCTCTTTTCTTTTCTTTTTTCTTTATCCATGATATCTAGGATATCTGGGAGAAATGAGAGGTCACGATGCTGACTAATATTTTTTTAGGATACATATTTAATGTTTTTCCAGGATTCTATTAATTTGCTCCTGTTTTGCAAGATTCCTATCCCCTGATAGTTACATCAGATTCTATGGTGGTGGAAAGAGCAAAGGGATTTCCTGACAGAAGGCCTGAGCTGTTTCTAGGGAGCTTGATGGGAGTGATTTTCAGTTTTGCCAATAGTGATTACTCTGTTCAATCATTGTGCTGAGGATGTTTCAGGAATGCTACTGCAGGCTGATGTCATACCCTGGACCTGAACATAGCACCCCTACAGAACATGTATCATGATGGCCAATGCTAACGAGGCCACTATTTATCTGGTTGTCATTGTACATTTGTTAAATTTTTATAATTAAATCCTCCATAGCTCCATATGTTATGTGTCCCATGACAAGCTAACTAGGTATTTTATTCTCAAAAGAGATTCTCCTATAGCACCCTGGAAACCTGTCTGACATCTCTACTTCATCATACCCAGGCAGCTGGGTGAGAAGCACATTATCTTGATTTGTGACCACACTGAGTACAGAAGTTCTGGGGTATGGTGTACTCCTCCCAAAAAAACCTCATCAGCCCTACTCACACGGATAACCTGAAAACTTTCTGAAATGGCAAAATAGCCTACCAGCTGTGACCTGAGTGGCAGCTGAAGTTGACTGTGTGAACATGGAGTGATCAGGAAAGTCTTACCACTTTTCTCTTGATAATATCTTGGTGGAACATTTAGCTAGAGTTTATAAACCAGCAGGCCACCAATTTTATCTTTCCAGAAAAACAAGTGTGAATTTTGTTCAATCATTAGGGTTTAGATGGCTAGATCTGAGATAGTGAGCTAAGAATATTAACACTGGTTCCAAAACACTTGTGTAGGTAATTAGTGATTACATTACCTGCTGGATTAAAATCCAACCCAGTCTCTTGTCTGATAGCTCTGGCTAGGGTTTCAAGGATTGTACTGAATAAGAATGGTAACAGTGAACAGCCTTGTCTTGTTCCTGAATTTTGTGGGAATGCTTTCAGTCTTTCTCCAATAAGTATAATTTTGGCTATGGGTTTGTCTGTCATAAATTGGCTCTTACAAAATTAAAGTATCTTCCTTTGATCCCTATCTTTTCCATGCTTGTGAACATGAATGGTTGTTGAATTTTATTGAATGCCTTTTCTGCATCAATTGAGAAGATCATATGGTTATTATCTTTAATTCTGTTTAATGGATGAGTTTACATTTATTGATTTACATATGTTGAACCAGCCTTGTGTTCCTGGAATGAAGCCCATTTGATCATGATGTACTATCATTTTAATGTGTTTTTGGATGCAGTTTGCTAGGATTTTATTAAGGATTTTGGCATCTATGTTCATCAGGGAAATTGATCTGTAGTTTTCTTTTCTTGATGAGTCTTTATTGGGTTTAGGTATCAGGGTTATATTTGCCTTATAAAAACTATTTGAGAGGGTTCACCATTTTCAATTTCTTGAAATAACTTACTAAGTAAGGAGAGGTGTTAATTCTTCTGTAAAGATCCGGCAGAACTCTGCGAATCCATCAGGTCCTGGGCTTTTCTTTTTTTTAAGGCCTTTGATTGCAGTTTCACTTTTGCTACCTGAGATTGGTTGGTTTAGATTTTCAATGTCCTCTCTTGTTAATTTGGGAATATTGTATGTGGCTATGTATTGGTCCATTTCTTCCAGGTTATCAAACTTGGAATAATGTGTATTTTCAAAATAAGTTCTAGGGCTGGAGCGGTGGCTCAGCGGTTTCGGCGCTTGCCTGGCAAGCACGAGGACCCGGGTTCAAACCCCAGCACCACGTACACAACTGAGTGTTGGAGCAACTAAGGCCATGTGAAAAACTAAATAAAGTTGTTTCTCTCTTTCTGTGTCTCTCTCACTGTCCCTCTCTCTTTATTTAAAAAAAAAAAAAAGTTCTAATAATCCTCTGGATTTCTGGTGAGTCAATGGAGATGTCTCTATTTTCATCTTTGATTTTCTTGATTTGTTTCACTTCATTCTTCATTTTGGTGAGGTTTCTATGGGTCTATCAATGTTTCTTATTTATTTTTTCAAAGAACAAACTCTTTGTTTTATTGATTCTTTTCATTGTTTTTTTGCTCTCAATTTCATTGGTTTCATCTCTGATCTTAGTTATTTCCTTCATTCTGTTAGATTTGGGATTGGATTGTTACTCTTTTTGTAGAGATTTGATTGGAGCATAAGTCTATTTATTTCGGCTCTTTCCAGATCTTTGATGAAGGCACTCAGTGCTATAAATTCACCTCTTAAGAACGCATTCATACTATCCCATAGATTTTAGTATTTTGAGCCATCATTCTCATTCATTTCCAGGAATTTATTGATTTCTGTTCTCATTTAATCATTTAAGAGTGTTTCATTCAATTTCCAAGTGTTTGTATATTTTCTATTTTTTTTTTTGCTCTTAATTGCTAAAATCATACCATTGTAGTCTGATAGGATACATAGGATTATATCCATTTGTTTTTAATTGCTAAGATTAGCTTTGTGGACTAGAATTTTATCTATTATCTATTTGGGAAAATGATTGTATGCTGCTGAGAAGAAGGTAAATTCAGCTGATTTGGGATGGAATATTCTGTAAATGTCTGTTAAATCCAATTGATTTATAGAGTTGTTTAGGTTAGAGATATGTTTATTGAAGTTTTATTTTGATGATCTGTCTACTGATGATAGTGGTATATTAAAGGTCACCCATTATTATTGTATTTAAATCAATAAGAGGTTTAAGGTGCTTGAGTACATTTTCCGTATATTTGGAAAGGTTGTAATTTGGAGCAAAAGTGTTTACTCTTGTTATGTCTTCTTGATGTATTGTCCCTTTTACTATGATGTAGTAACCTTCTTTATCCCTTCTGAACAAATTTTGGTCAAAATTACCTTTGATAGGTATAACAGTTGCAACACCAGCTTGCTTTCTCAAATAGGAAAAAAGGAAGTCAAGCTATCCATTTTTGATGATGAGATGGTCCTATACATAGCAGACCCAAAAAGCTCAATCAGTAGAATTCTAGAGCTTATAAATGAATTTAGCAAAGTGCCTGGTCTTAAAGTCAACACTCATAAATCAATAGCTTTCCTTTACTTCAGCAATAATTCCATGGAAGAAGAAATCAGGAAATCCAATCCATTCACAATATCCTCAAAAAGAATAAAATACTTGGGCATCAATCTAACAAAGGATATAAAGAATCTCTATAACAAAAACTCTTGAACACTAAAAAAAGAAATTGGAGAAGATTTGAGTATATGGAAAAACATTCCATGAGCTTGGTTAGGCAGAATCAATATAATTAAAATGGCCATTCTGCCAAAAGCCCTATATAGATTCAATGCAATCCCCATCAAGATACCAATGGCATTCTTCATGAATATAGTAAAAGTGGTTCTTAAATTCATCTGGAATAACAGAAGACCAAGAATAGCCAAAACATTACTAAGCAAGAAAGAAGATGCAGTAGGTGTCACAATACCTGACCTGAAAATATACTAGGGGGGCTATAGTAACAAAAACAGTATCATATTTGTATCAAAACAGACATGAAGACCAATGGAATAGAACAGAAGATAATGAGAAAAATCTACAAATCTTTAACCATCTCATATTTGACAAAGGGATCAAAAATATAATGTGGAGGTGAGATAGCCTGTTGAAAAAATGGTGTTGTACAAACTGGACAGCCACATGCAGACAACTGAATTTAGAACTTTATCTCTCACCCTGCACAAAAACAAAATTGAAATGCATCAATGAATTAGAAATTAAACCAGCAACTATGCAATTGCTAGAAGAAAAAAATAGAATCAACACTCCATGACACCTGTGTAGATACCTCCTTCCTTAGCAAGACTCCCATAGTGCAAGAATTAAAGCCAGGAATGCATGGTTGGGATGGCATTAAACTGAACAGTTTTGCACAGCTAAATATGAAGTCAAGAATGTCAAGACAGAATCTACAGCATGGGAGAAACTTTTTGTCTGCTATGCCTCTGACAGGGGACTAATGTCTAGAATAAACAGAGAACAAAACATTGAACACCAAAACCATAAATAATCCAATCAATAAATGGGCTAGGAAACTAAACAGAAACTTCTCAATGAAAAAGTCCAAAAGCCCATAAATATATGAGAAAATGTTCTGCATCACTAGCAATCAGAGAAATGTAAATCAAACTGTCACTAAGATTCCACCTCACTCTAGTCAGAGTGGCAAAAATGAAGAATATGTACAATAACAGACGCTGGAGAAATTGTGGGAAGAATGGAGCACATCACAACGTTGCTGGGATTGCAAACTTGTACAGCCACTCTGGAAAGCAGTGCAGAGACTCCTCAAGAAACTAGGGTTGGTTTCACCTTATGACTCAGTTATCCCACTACTGGATATTTTCCCAAAAGAGCTAGAATTGGCCTACTACAGAGACACAGCTACATCAATGTTTACAGCAGCTCAATTTACAATAGCTAAACCATGGAACCAACCCAGTTGCTCCTCCTTGGATGAGTGGATTCAAAAACTGTGATATATATACAATGGAGTTCCACTCTGCTATTAGAGAGAATGATGTCATGGCATTTGCAGCCAAACAGATGGAAATAGAAAAAGAGTTATGCTGAATGAAATGTCCCAAACTCAGAGAATTAAGGTCTGAGTGTTTTCTCTCATATGTGGAAGCTAGAGTAAACTTTAAGATGGGATAAGTTAGTTAGCTAAGCTTAAATATTAATTGCAACATAGGTAAAATTTCACACAAGCAGAGGGAATCATAATAATGAAGGTGGAGGGAGAAGGGTGAGAGGCAGGGAGGTGAGTGAGTAATCAGGGTGGTTATCAATGCAACTGGGATAACTTGACTCCCATGAGAAGCCCAACTATACACAGGCAGGAAGCGAAACACATAAATTTCAAAATTAATACACATGTGTATGCTTATCTCTATCTATAAAATGCAAAGGAGAAATGAGAGTAGGAAGTGAACGAAGGGGGGAGATCCTGGACTAGGGTCAGCCTTCCCTTACTTTGTTTATATCCATATATGCATGAATATGTAACAATTCTCTACAACATGTAAGATTATGTTGAACAATAAAAAAAGAAAATCCACCCTGGTATGATCTTCTGCCTTGTCTGTATTTTCTGTCTTTATCCAAATCTTTTTTCCATGATCTGAGAACCTGACTAAGGAACTGGCTTAGAAGCTTATTGTATACATACAAAACTAGTGAAAACATCCATCTCACTAACATTTCTGCAGTGAGGGACTACTTGGAATGAAGTAACGATTTTTACCAAAATAAAAAATGAATATGCAATGTTAAATTCAATGCTATTTTTGTATATGGTCATTGTGCTAGTTAGCTTTGCCAGGCTGTGACCAAAATATCCAGAAAGAATGACATAGAGGAGGAAAGATTTATTTGGAGCTCACAATTTCAGATTTTTCTGTACATACATGGCCAACTGCATTGCTCTGGGCCCAAATTGAGGCAGAACATCATGGCAGAAAGGGGTGGTGGAGAAGCATGTCTTCGCGAATCGCAGCCAGACTGCAGACACTGGAAGGGGCCCCAGGGAAGATCAGCCCTTCCAAGGCACAGCCCTGTGAACCTTCTCCAGTCACACCCCACTTGCTTACAGTTACTATATTATTAGTACATTCAAACTAGGATGGAATAGTTAAGTTACAGGTCTCAAATTGCAATTATCATCTCACCTCCAACCATTCCTGCATTAATGCAGGAGATTTTGAGGGACACCTCCTATTCAAACCACACCAGTTACCTAATAGTTTCTTTTGTACATCTACTGTTTAGTAGCTATATTAAGGTAAATTTTTCATAAAATTAATACATAGAAGTGTTTTTAGTGGATGACTTAACAAATATAGTATGTAAAACAATTCTAAAATTTTGTAGACTTCAAGTTACAGTTTATAACAGTAATATTACAATTATGTCAGGATAAGAGATTGTTCAAGCTGATTTGGCCTCTGAAATCACCCCATTTTTTTTTAAAGAGAGAAGGACAGTGAGAGAGAGGAGAGAGACAGAATCAATTTTTATTGAGTTTTTCACATGGCTTTCGTTGCTCTGACAGTTGTGTATGTGGGTGCTGGGGTTTGAACCCCTGTACTCACTCATGCTGAGCAAGCTCTGTAACTGCCGAGCCACCACTCCAGCCCCTGAAATCACCCAATTTTTAGTCAACTCCAAAATGTATAAACACATATTTCCAAGATCAACTAAGTCATCCACTATGAGTTCAGCTAGATGATGAAATCCAAAGATGTGTGAGGAAAAACTATTAATTGTTTATTATTAATGTCGTGCTTCACATGAAAGCAGCAATTAAAGCATGTTCTAAATTCTGAACATTGATTAATCCTATGTTTTCCACCCTTGTCTTTCATGTCTCTGTTTGTACACATTTTCTTTTTGAATGGATGAGCAGTAAATTTTCCCTCACACTCAGAAACATGTCACATTTGGGTTACTTTAAAATTCAGATATTTTTATTGAATCTCGTTCTTCAAGGAAATTTTTCATGTATATTTTTCTTCAAAATTAATATGCAGCTATTCATACACTGAGGCTTTTAGATGTAAGATTTATGTCATTTCTGCCAAACTTGAAAGATTGTGATGTATAACACAGTACCTCCATTTTAGATCCCCTCCCCCTTGAAGATAGTAACTCCCTCCCCTGTGTACGCCCACCTATGTGTATCCACCTCTTTCCAAGGACCCCTTCTGGTACCCGCCCATCCTCTTCCATCGAACTTTGCTGACTCACGGCTTCCCTCACCACTTGTGTGCTGACCCCCACCCCCAGTCTCTCCCTATCCCCGCCTACTTCCTCCTTGCACAGGCCTCCACCTTATCTTAAGAGCTCCTCCAATTAGAGCGAAGGGTAGTATCGCATCAGGTTGGAATTAAGAACCTCTGATTTCCTTGCTAGGCACCCATTCTTTCACCCTTTGGAGGAAGTAAATTTTCTGCCTTGCTCATCCACACTCAACTACATATTTTATTTCATTTATAACATTGGTAAGTATCTTTACATTTTAATATAAAAATCAGTCACCTGTATTTTTGTATTTGCTTGATAAAGTTTGGTAGTATTTATTTGATCCTTTATTAGAATTAAACTGTCAAAATTTTACCTTTAGATTGATTTTAAAAACTGAAATGAATTATCACACTGATATGCATGCTTATAAATAATCTTTTTCTTCATGATAATTAAAAAGTTGTATTATTTATGTTATGGGGAGGCTGTTTGCTTAGTGTTTTTCATAGCCTTCTATTTATTGAATTTGGAGAAGAATATACTGCATTTTTTAAATTCTATGTATACTAATGCTACAATCAATGAATCAGTTACATTTGTTTTTCTTTCCTTTTAAAATATAGATTTGCAAATTTCTAAAAATAGATAAAGATTATTAATATTTATAAAATTGATATTATCAGTTACATATGTTTAAAATAAACTGAATTATATATAAATATATATTTATAAATACATAAATGAATATGTGAGTGACCAAGAGATGATCCATCCATTCTCTTAAAAAATAAATGATTAAAAAATGTGCTAAATAAAGTAATATGGGAAATCTGGTGGCATTTCACAATTTTTTGAAAGTTTAAATAAAATGAAGGACTGTAAATATGAGCACCAGATAACATATAATTGAAATTTAGAAATATTTAGATATTTAGATCAACTTCATTATTTATGATGTAAGTATATCAATCATTAAATTAGCATATAAATAACCTAGCTTTGAAATACATGAAGTAATTTGCAATAGGAGATTAAGAAAACAGAAGATTATGAACAATAACTCATGTTTTTTGTCAGATTATATAGGAAAAGTAGCAACATGAGTTGAAAATAATAGTTCTCATGTTTGATATAATCACAGAACAAATTTTGTTTCTTTTTAATGTTATTTTAAAATATCAGAAATTAGTCAATGTCTCCATAAATGCTTACAAATAAAGACAACATCAATAAGGTTGTAAAAAACTAAAATGTTATAGGTACTGTGTTCATGAGAAAGTATATTAAAATAACACAATAGAATTAAATCATTGGAGTCAATAGTGGTGTTTAGAGGAAATTAGATAAGCTCAAATGCATAAATATTTTAAAATAAATGTGTTACCAGATGGTCTACCCCTGATTCTCTTCTCCAGAATGCCCGAGAGATATTGTATCCAATCAAATATTTTCTAAAATACCAACAAATCAAATTTACTTCTCAAAATATGAGGATAGGAAGGATTGTCTTTCCTTATCTGATTATACATCTGGGGATGCATTTAGCAACATGTGCCAGGCTTGTTTATCGTCAGAAGAGGCTTACATAACCGAGAGATTAGTGTTGCTTAGACAGAGAATCCTCTTCAACATCTCCAAAGCCAAGAAGAACATGGTGTGTCAGTGATCCGTCAATGCTGACTGGGTTATGCTGTAGCACCTTTACCATGTTATTTTAAAGCCACTACTAAAGTTGACTACAAGGCAAGACTTGTATTACATGAAAGTATAATTGATCAGGACCTTTGTGTTTATGCAACTAGAAAAACAAATGGTGGAAAATTATTGAAATAAATACCTAAATGAAAAAATATTTCCTTAAAAGCAACAGAGATCTATTAGAAATATATGATAAAATATCATCAGTTATTAATGAACCTAATAGCATACAAAAGAATAAATACATTTGATATGATAGTGTATGGAGATCACAAACCCAAAAGTTATTAAACTGAAATGAATCGTGCACTTGATTAACCTCTGAGTGAGAGAATCACAACATGAACAGCAGAATTACACAATAATAGAAAGTAAAAGAGTTTATAAGTAGAGTTCTAGCAGACTATAGAAGTGAAATTAGAAAATATTATGAATAGCTACAATAAAGATCTGATAGTTTAACTGAAATGGAAGTTTCTAGAGAAAAATCACAAAACATCCTCTAATTAAAAGTGCATAAATATTCATAACATTATCAATCGTATGGATGCATTTTTAAATATCTTACTTTAAAATTCAATTTCAGAGTAAAATTTTATAAGTGAGTTGTACTAAAATTTAGGACTTCTTTTAATAAATAATTGATTTATTTTGATAAAGGTAATATTCATAGCAATTAAAACACTAAAAGAAAGAAAATCACAGTTCAGTCTCAATATGCACAAATGTGTCACACAAATGAGTTGAAAAGAAGATACTACATAATCATATTGGATTTGTAGATTGCTTTCTTTTTACTTTAAAATGTAAATGAAAACCAAAGCAAAATATAGATTAATGTGAAAGACTATGAGCTAAACTAATACAATATAATTTAACATCTATATTCTTGTTCAGCACCTTAACACAAATAATAAACATTTATATTTTAATCTGATGTAAGGAATCTGAACAAATTTCACATGGACCACTTAAGAAATTCAGCAATTTGCCATCTTGAGCAATATCAGAAGCAGTGGTCAAAGCTACTACAACTTCTATCCCACACTATAACAGTGGGTCTGGCCTTCACTGCAGTTGGTAATGTGTAACACAAGTGTGTAAGAAAATGTCGTTCAAGGCATGGGAGGAAGGCTCCAACTCTCACTCTAGAACCTAAGTTCTTCATACTTTAAAAAACAGAAATAATCCATAGAGTAGTAATTAATGTAAAAAGATTTAGATATTTTCAGGTGCACATTCAAAATTTAGAACTTTGAATTGCTATACATGAGGGAAAAAGTTAGAAAATGTAATTGAAAATCAGAAGAGGTAGCCTTTAAAACAGTGGTATAATGTAATAATTGGGCTACATGTGCCATAAGATGATTAATTCATATTGGAATCCATTATAAATATTTATTAAGAACTAATAAATCCTAAAGTAACTCACAAATATTTATTACCTTTTAATGAAATATTCAACACTGTAAAGAAGTTAGTTATTCCTGAATTATTCCAATGAATTGCTCCAATTTCTAAAAATCCCAACTTTATTTTGAAAGTGATCATGTAACTGTGTATTTCTGATGATGATACAGAGGCAAAAACAAAATTAATTGACACTTTTTTTTTAAAGAGAGAAGGACAGTGAGAGAGAAAGACAGAATCAATTTTTATTGAGTTTTTCACATGGCTTTCGTTGCTCTGACACTTAGTTGTGTACGTGAGTGCTGGGATTTGAACCCATGTACTTGCGCATGCCAGGCAAGCACCATAACCGCTAAGCCACCACTCCAGCCCCAAACTGACAAATTTTTAAAGAACAACACCATGGTTAATGAGTGTTCCCTTTCAGACAGCAAAAGAACTACATATTTATTACAATTAAAACAGTGTGATGTTTTCATAGTGAGTACAAATCTGCTGAAGAGATAGAGAGCTCAGCTACAGATCCCAAATATGAACCCACATTGTCATATGGCACAGTAACCATTGCAGAAAGGTGGGGACATATAGCTTACTCATAGACTGTGCTAGAACAATTGGTTTCCAATATTGTAAAAAGATAGCGTTGGAGAGCAAACTCATTCAATTCCAAATCCACCCCCACACATGCACACACATAGAGTTAAACACACATGCACACATACGTACATGCATATATAGACATATGTAGGCATATATATTCTGTATGATTCATGGATTTTTATTACTCTGAAAACAAATACTGGCACTTTATACCATATATTAATAATTGGTTGAAGAAAGATCTCTTTATTCGTTACTAATCAAATGAGAACAAATATGTGATTTTTAAACATTTAATTTTTATTTATACTTTTGGAAAATCATTCAACAAATATTATTAGCTTCATGATTATTTTATCATTAGGATATAATAAACCTTGAAATATGACAGACGTACTTTATTTACAACTTACGCTTCTCCTACAGTGCAAAGTCTGAGAGATTCCCTGATGCTTCTGTATTCAGAAAACAGATTTAACCATAAAGATCTACCCTGCTTTCACTGTTCCAAGATAAAATGCATCTTCATCTTTTTTCCCAGTGATGGAGGTGGGATCTGTCTCACCCCTTCCACGGGATACCAGGAGATTTACTGAGTACTTCCTCATTCACCTGAACTATGTGAACCCTGGAGTCCTCCTTCCCTTGAGCTACTTCCCCTTAAAGAACACTGATGTTATTTAAATAAATCAGGAAAATATTATCTCCTTACTAGTCCAGTGCTTCTTATCTTCCACAGAGGAATGAAAGACTATTGATTGGTACTACTTTTTAATAATTTGTGGGGCAATTAATTATATGCAATCAATACATCAAAATATATGTCAATTTCATTTGTACCAGAGAAAATAAATATAATGAAACTATAAAATTGTATATATTTATATATGTATTTTACATTTAGGTAAGAAATTAAATAATTTAAAGGTATAATCCATGGAAAATAGATTAAATATAATAATTTAAAAAATAAACATCCAATAGAATTATGAAAAGAAAAAAATTTCCATAAGCAACACCAAAATATCATACATAAGAGTAGTTAAACACGTCTTCCTTGGACAGTCTGCATGGAAGGGCCTGTGATTTTCCATAATTTCTCCTAGCTATTCTTTGCTTAAAAAAATAAAAAATTACAAGAAAAATAAATTTTAAAAATATATAAAATATGTGCTCCGTGTTCTTAGTTTCAACAAACATAAAGCAAATCACAGTTCTTTATAAATATCTTATTTAATGTTCCCTACTCACCCTGTTGTAAACAGGTGAGTGTGCTATGGAACGGCCAGGTCTACAGAGCAAATGCCCTCTGGATGAACCTACGGGAGTTCCAGTCCCTTTTCTGTATCTTAATGAGGCCTCATGCACTTGCTTAAATATTTCTTTCTCCATCTCATCAGCTCTAGGTTAAAATCTCTGTGCATTGTAGGATTGTTTTGATAATTAAATGACGATGTAATTACATACAGTGTATAGCTTGGTGTACATTAAGCAGGCTAACATGTGTTCATAGTTTTACTGCTGAATAACCTTCACCAGAGTGATAACTGCTTGTCTCCCTGTTGCATGCCAAGATTTATTTACACCAATTGTTTCCCATGTTTGCTAACACGACAAAAAATATGTGTGCATTTTATAAAATTTGTAAACAAATAGAAAAGAGGCATTTGTAAAATAACAAATTATTTTAGTTAGGTTTCGTCTATTAGGTTTATTAGTCACTTGTTATATTTAAAGTTTATCAATTAATTCTAATTTAGCTTTTAGTGTTTCCATAAGAAAATTTCTGTGACATCAACTTCCTTTACACTTTGCTACAATGTTTCTAATATATTAATTTTAGATGTTCTTACTTTTTTTTTCCTTTGGGTAATGATTTTTTTACTAGGTTTTGCATTATTAGAAAATTCATGTACTTGCAATGAGGTCTTTCATTGAACCTGTATTTTCTTTATGTTTTATGTCGCCCCCCGCCCTGGGTTCTGGAGTGGGGAGCGGCGGAACGGCCTCGGGGGACCTTAGCCATTCCC